>JANIJG010022929.1:0-32435 GCA_024611175.1 Megaceryle torquata
CATCAGCAACAGAAAAAAAACCAAACTAACCACCACCAGAAATAACTAACCCAAAAAAACCACAAAAGAAACCAAAAATGCAACTTTTTGCTCCTTCAAGTGGTGATACATGTTTGATTCCTCTGTGAGTTGAGTGCAAGCAAGAGGTGTTTCTAAAACTCAAAAACTCCAAAACACAAATTATGGATTTGTAAGTGGCTTCTTAAACTTTAAGTGTTATGAACCCTTTTGTGCTTCTTCTGTGGACCACTGCTGGTTGGGTTTTTTTTTGTCAGAAAAAAAATACTGTTCTCTGTACTGTGTGCAGTTTGCTCAGGTGATGAGGACCTTGCACAGTATCTCGAAAGAGGAAAAGTACAAACCCCATGTTAAGCTCCCAAGGAAGAGATGGAATGCACATTTCTATTTGTGTATTGGAGAAATGCTTGAAAAGGCAAATGACCTGTGCTCAGAAGAATACCGGGTTTTTTTTGTTATGAAGTACCCATTTTTCTTTTTTATGTCTTGAACAGTTTAAAGCTAGAATGTGAAAAGCTGGCCAGCGAGAAGACAGAGATGCAGCGACATTATGTCATGGTAAGCAAGCTGCATAACAAATTCAAAATGCCTAATAGCTTGTTATATTGAGACCAAAACACATCTGAATTGCTGGAGGCGAACAGAAAGAAAGTAGCGCTGCTGTTGTTGAGGTTTCATCAGTGCTTCCATTATAAATCTGTAGTTTCAGGTGTTTGTAACTTGGTTGCAGCAGTTAGCTTCTGTAAACCAGCTTTTTAATGCAGGCAATTGGGGATATTTCCTTCAAATGCTAGCAGATTACTTGTTATCCCTTTAAAGCTCTGTACAACTTTCATAGTGTACCTGGGAATGATGTTTTCACTTTTGGTGACTTCTCCCAATGATTGCATCTCTGTAAAACAGTTTGGGATAATATTTTATTCTGTGATGGGAGTACGCCAGGATTGTACCTGTATACATACAAACCCAAACCCTACTTCCTAGAAGAACTGTTGCAGCTGGGCAGCTGTTTCATTGTTTCACTAAATAAATTCAGAATGGCAAAGATAGCAGCTGTGAAAGGGATTTCCTCAATGGTTGTGGGGCTGCCTGGTTAAAGAACGTGCATAGGAAGACATCTCTGAAATACATAATTATGTGATGATGGATCATGGTAACTCCAGAGGAGCTATTGCTATCTCTTCTTTTTTATATCTATGAAAGATTAGCTGATTTTTGTATGCACATGACAAATAACACTCTTATATTCAAAAAAGAGTAAATAACCTTGAAAGATTCTTAACCAAGAACACAAGCAAATGTTCATGCCCGATACGCCTAAATCTTGGAGATTGGTACTAACATTACACACTGAAATAAGCTCCCTGCAATACTTGGCCACAACAGGACATGCTTAGATTGGTGTATCTATTTTGCCTCTGAATTTCCATGCTCTTTCATTTTTTGCAATTTAATTGCAGCTTTTTGTGTTTTTAACTTAAAATATTGAATAAGCAGTCTGTTAGACATTGCTGATTTATATGTGTGCCTGGCTTGAAGTACTTTGGGCTTTTTTTTTTTTTTTTTTTTTTTTTGGATTGGTTTTTTGTGGTTTTGGATTAGCATTTTTTTTTTTGGTTTTTTTTTTTTTTTTTATTTTTTTTTTTTTGATTTTTTTTATTTTTATGTGTGCTTGGTTTTAAGTTTTTTGGGTTTTTTTTTTTTTTTTTTTTTTTTTGGCATCTGTTATGTGTGCTATGGAATAAGCATTTTCTCTGTGGCTTTTTTTTCTGCTTCTAATCTTTTAACTATAGTTGTGGTTACTTTTTGTGATTTTGTTGTTGTTTTTTTCTTTTTTTTTTTAATGGCTGCTCTTTGTGAATTAGACACGAAGCAATGCAGATAAAGAAAAAAAAAAAAAAAAAAAGACTGCTGTGAAATACTTTTTCAAATTCCAGAATCTCTTCAAGGCAAATTAATGTTTTTAGATTTGTATGTCTCTGTACAGATGCTGTGAATTTTGGAATAGTTTTCACAACATGGTCTAATAGAGTAATTTTTTTTGTTTCATAGTATTATGAGATGTCTTACGGGCTGAATATAGAGATGCATAAACAGGTAGGTAGATAATTTGTTTTGTGTAAGAATGTGTAATTTCTCCCATCAGTTTTAAAACAGATGTATATCCTATGTGACTTGCTTTAAATGCATGCTTGAGTACCCAGGAAATTTATTTTTTGTACTTGACCTGGCTCTGAAACTTCCATATTGTATATGATATATGGGCTTTGTGTAGGTTACAGTCTTGGCTACCAGTTGTGCATTATTTGGGTGACTTTTCACGTGTAATCTCCACATGTGCAAGCAGTCTGGTACTGCACAGAGAGGGTGTATATGCACAGGGATAGGTGTATGGGTTGTACCTTCAAAACTGTCTGAACTCAAACCTTCGGGGTGTACTTTTTGGGATGATAGCTACATCATGAATGTGTATTAGGTGTTGAGGGATTTGTATTTGTGTGTGGAAAAGACTTTTCGGTTAACCTGGATTGATTTAAGCTGGAGCTACAAAAGCAATTGATGCACAGCTGTGTTCCGGTTTCCCTCAGGCTGCTTACTTGGACTTTTGTCCAAAACCAAGTGTATTAGTATCTTAGACATGAAAGAGTAAATGAACTTTCTTCGAGGATGTGATCGTGCTTGGTTTTGTGCCTTGATGTCTAGCACTTAGACCAAGATTAGCAGGAGATTAGTCAGATGGAGCATGGTAGTATGAAGTAGTTTCTTATTCCATAATGTGTGTTTTTAACCTTCTCTAGAGGAGAATGAATTAAACATCTGACCTCTTTTTCCAGTGAGGGAACTTTTTTATGGTGAAGTTTAATACTGACAGCTCACTTCAGTGAATGGTTCAGCAATTCGCCAGCATTGATGGGGAGTGTAAACTGCAGAAATAAAGAAATGGTTTTGGATGTGAGAAGACAGAGCATCTAAAAATTGATTTGTATGCATTTCTATACAAAATGAGGGATTTGGAAATAGGATTTTTTTAATCTTTCTGAGAGTAGACATACACATGAAATGTGTTTTTCATATTATTTATTATTTGTTATATTTAGTATTCCATTAGTATCCCAATGACACAGGGCCATTTTGACTATATGGCAAATATGAAGACTGTGGATGTCCTGCCTCAAAGTATTTTGCATCTGCAGCTCCAAACTTACAGGGCCTTGTATATAGGTAATATTTTATAGACATATACATAGACCTGTTGAATTCAGATGCCTTCCTCACAGATACCATGAGGACTAAACAAGCACATTTAACAAATGGTTAAGAGAAAAAGGCTGAGAATGCAGCTGATTAGGCTGTATGTACGCGGTGATGATCTGGACCTCATTCAGGTTATGGATGCTGTTGGAAAGACTGATCACTGACTCTCAAAGATGTTGGGTCTGCTCTTAAGTGAATAGCCAACAACAAAACAAAACCACAAACAATAAACCCAAACAAATAAAAATAAACCCCGCAATGAATAAAGTAGTAGATACAGAAACAATCCTCAAAGATCAGAGTCCTTACAGGCACCTTATGTAGCAAATTCTTACAGGTGTTTCAAAACAAGTATTATAATCAAACTTGTTTATATTTCTGAGGGACCCTGTTTTTACAGCAGTGAGTTTTACACAGACTTACACTGACTGTACAAAATTCTGTGGGATGAAATCAGCTTGCAAGTAGAATGTGTAATTAATTGTTTTACAAACTCACAGCAAAACCCCCTTCAACTTTTCATTTCTAAATGCTTCAAAAATTGTATACAGTTATGGCTATGGAGGAATCAGTGATATTCTGGGGAAATTAAATAGTTACAACTAAATGTGGTTATTACAAATGACTGGATTTTAATTGAACACCTTTTTCCATTACAGTTCAGTCTGTTCAAATTAGTAGTTTAAGTACCGTACTCTCATGCAAAATACTTAAATATTTTGTCAGATGTTGATTCACATTAGCTACAGCTAAGGAACTTGTTTGCTATCATTCTTAAGTCTGATACCAGTTCATATACCTCTTGTCTCCCCTTTCATTGCCACAGTGTGTTTTTTTTTTCCTTATCCCTTTTGCTTCAGCAGCTGCAAAATATTTCCCATTTTGCTTTATGATTACAGTGTTATGGTCCAGTTTGGTATACTATATAGATAGCATTGATTGCTTCATTTGATGTGTGCAAAGCTTTTTCAGTCTTCCACCTTAAATTCCTTACTATTTCTCTCCTATCTTTGAATTTTACTTGACTGAAATTGAGCAATTAGCCCCCCTCCCCTTTTTTTTTCCCTCTTCCCCACCCCCCTATCTTTGTAAATTTAATCATATAAAAAATCCTGAAGGCAGTTTATCACATTATGAAATACAGACAGCCCTGCAAACCACCTTCTTATTATATTTTCTTTCTTTTTTTCACTTTAGCACAGAGGCATATCTGTCTTTATTTGTTTTTCTGGGCAGACAGCCTTGGTTCCTCTCAGGTTCTTTTCCAGATGTACTCGCTGGATGCCCTTGTAATGGAAAGCAGGCAATAATGCAGTGAAGTTGCCCTTCGGCATAATTGGGCCTAGTTCTCAAGATCAGGTTAGGCTTATTCACTTATTAGATTTGCGTCTCAGAGGGTTCAAGAGCAGGACTCCCTGGAGTCCTTGGAAGTACCCTAGTAATTGGTGGCCCTGATATTTGAAACCTTTGTGTGTTTTTCTGTTAAAGCTTCTGTTCTTCTTGGCTGCTCACAGCCACAGAGTATTTATTTTTAGAGAAATTTTTCACTGGAACAGAAAATGATGGCTGTGATGGAGTCATGACTCTGTGACTTAGCAAATTGATAAAAGGATAAATGCACAGAGAGCAGTGCTAGTGAGTGTGCCTGTGTGTCTAGGGGGAGAAGAGGGGGGAAGAGCATCTCTTTTCCCACTCCTTGTGTGGTGCTCATCATCAGTCATCCTGTGTTGATTTTGATAGAAGACTATTAAAGTGAAACCTATGGGGAATTTGTCATTCTGAAAGGAAAGCTAATGTAATTAGTACCAATTAAAGTACATTTAGTAAATTGGATTTAATCTTAATTAAGCCTGCATAATGTTGCCAATTTTTAACAATTATGTTTGAGAACATAATTAATTTAAATTTTGGTAACTGAGTAAATAGCATTAGGCTGGTAGAATTAGTCATTTGTATTTTTTTAAAGACAAGGGTGGGGTATGTTGTGACATGTGGTGTTATAGCCTAAAATACTATTTTAATTATTTTAGCTAATTTTTGATATTCTGTACTGGGATCAATAGAGCTTCAAAATAGACATATTCCCCCCCCAAAAACCTCATAGAGTTGGGGGGTTTGGGTCATGGTATGAGCAGATACTTCCCTGCAGTTTTAAATTTCAATATTAGCATAAATATGAATGTTTGAGAGTGGTCTGAAGATGCCCTTTTCTTACTAAGTTCTTTTTTTAACACTTGTTTTTAAGTGGTTCAGCTGTTTATGAAGGAGTAGTTGACATGCTGCTCTGTGTTTCTAATACACTGTTGCTACTTTTTGTTGGTGGTGGTCATTTGGTTTAATTTCTGAAATTAGGCTGTTTTATGTTATGGTAAACAGTTTATTTAAATTGCTGTAATCAAACATGCTTGCTGAAGGTTTTAATTCAGAATCGTAATTATTGCTTAAAATAAGTGTCTGTATTTGGCTGCAGACGACAGATTATTTGTGAATGGGACTGATGGAAAGCATAAATAGGATATAGCATTCACTTTTTACTTCAATTACATTTTTTGGAGGTATATGTAAATTCTGAGTTGCTCTTTTTGGTTAGACCTCTGTCTTTGAACCAATTCACATGGTAAAATGTTGACTTGTGACATTTTTGAAAGAAAATTCAGTTCTTTCAAGAAACTGGGTATTAAAAAATAAATGAAATAACTTCTTAAGATCACAGTAAAAAAAAAAAATACAGTCCAATCCATGTAAATTTTATTACAAGACTTGAGCAACAACGATTTGAGTACTGCTAAAATATTAATTGGATAGAAATGAAAGGGCTCTGCTAGCTGATAGGATATCATAATCATAGCTGCAGTAGTCGATGGTAAATGATGATAAATGGCATTAGGAACCTTTTAGCAAACTGTAATAACTATGAGGAGGCAAGCAGTATGGATTTGCATTATATCTGATACCCTCTAGTACCAAGTGGATTGCCAATACTGCTTGTTTAGCATTTTCTGAGGGCAATAGGATATTGATTTCTGACTTACAAGGAACGGCTCTATTTTCACCATTGAAAAGTATTGCAGGTTGTTAAGAAGAAATTGACTTGAAGAGGCCTGACTGCTGCCTATCATGGAGCAAATAAAGCAAAACTGCCGAAGCATGGTGGAGCAGTGAGATGGGGCCCTCAGCAATTTGTTGCTATTAATTTACCATGCTCGACAGCAAATCAATCGGCATCTACTTCATCTGCTGGAGAAAATGCTGTCCGGGGCAGATAAAAGGCCCTGCATGGTAAAGGGAATAGACTGGATTGGCCAAATGGAGGCTACAGTTAATGTGTAAATAAATGAAATCAAGGCCACTGTTGCTGAGAAAGCTGGTTTTAATTAGGTTGGGGCTTTATAGTGAGCTATTTAAGAAAGTAGTATGGGAGAGTAAGGGGAGATTTATTGCTGACTGAAGTAATATATGGACTGTATGACATCCCAGCCTTGTGTCTGCTTGCTTCTTAAGCCTTAGTAAATGATTTTGGTAAAGGGGTAAAGATATGAATCGATTTGTTTAATTTAAGGAAGAATTTTCACTGTTTTTCATTACCATGGCCCTAAAATGCATATAACACAGGAAAGTGGTTTGTGTATGTGCTACCTGTGTAATTGAAAAATACTCCTTTTTATCCAAACTAGGATAATTATTTTTAATTTTTTTTTTCCCCATGGTCTGGGCTTGATGTGAATGTGTGCATGTATGTATGCACATGTTTTTTTTTTTAACACATTCAGTAGTCGAGTGTATATTGTCTTCCATTTGAAGAATAGCTGAATAGCCAGCTAAAATTATACTGGATGAATTTATTCTCCATTATAAACAGTAGGAGAGATTTAATAGAGATACAGGCAGTGGGTAGTCAGAACTGAACTGGAAAATTTCAAAATGAGAGAGATTAGAAGTGAAATTTTGAAGACTGCAGCTCACATAGGACTATTAAGGAGGAAGAGAAAAACAAGTGGCTTTTCTATCAAAGTTGCAAAATGTGAAAAATAGGCTGTCAAATCAGTTTGACAGCTGAGTCTTGTTTGTCCCAGTTTTAGGTTATTTAGCCTCTGAAGCAGCAGAAAAGCTTAGAAGCTTATGAAAAGTTAGAAAATATATTGCTCTGCAGTTAAACCAGAAACCTTTTACTTGGTAATAACTGCTAAGTTCTGAAACAAGATTCTGTGCTTTCTTTTCCTCGTGATACAGATGTTAGACAGTGTTTCTGTGAAGAGGTCCAGTTAATTACTTGGAAGTTTGTTGTTGCTGCTTTTCCTCCAGCTGCTGTTGAAATAACCTTCCCCCTGCAACTTCAGAATAACATGCATGAAGACAAGAACTTCCATTTCACCCTGATTTTGCCATACATAAGCAAAAGAAAGTGTCATTTTCCCCTACTTGTTTTGGTAATTCAGTCAGATGCTTAAGACACGGGAAGTAGCACAATATATGCTGAAGAAACTTTTAAATTAAGATGTATGCTCTGTTTTATTGGCAAAAGGCTGGGCTCTACAGTGCCTAAACATGAAAGCATTTTTATGTCTTTGAAAGATGCGAATTGCTGTGATGCTGCCTCACCGTCTGTGTTAGTTTATGGGCCCACTTGTAATTACAGAGGGGGCCAGCAGTGACCTTTTGGTTAGGGTTGCCTAACACCTTCCCCATAAAAAATATTGCAAAGTTATTTATTTATTTTTACGTACAAGAAACACCATCGCCTTTGCTGTTTGCAGAAGGAACATTGTTCTGGTGTGAACCCCAGCCCCTTTTGGGCAGAAGGGGAGAGGGGAGGCAGAGGGAGAGGCCCTGCTCCCACGTAGCACCATGCTGACTCTTTGGGTAAGCAAGCACTGTTGGAAGTACAACTCTAGCATAAGGCTCCCGTGAAACAGTCAGAACTTGCTACCTGCCAGGAGAGGGAATTTGTATCACCATTCTGTATATAACAACTTTTACACCATTTTGTGCAGTGAGATTTGCCTTCCTTTCAGGGACAAAAAAAGAAGTGCTGTTTTTTTCGGCACAGGAAAAAAACACTAATTGTCAGACAGGTTTCAAAGTGAATTATCAGGATGCTGGGATACCCATGGTTCACAGCATCTGTGTAAGCTTGATCCTACCCCATTGTGTATGTGCATTGTGGGTGCAGGTTTTAGTTATACAATCACTGATCTCATTACCAGTTTTTCTAGAGAATCTCTTTCAATGCACCAAATAGACTTTAAGAAAGTAGAATTAAGGCTGTAGAGGTGATTGTAAATCTGGCTTGAAAATATTTGGGTGCTTGGCTTGGCAACTGAAATAACTTTAAACGTAAAGATTCAGGCATGTGAAATAATTGCCACTGTAAGCTCCTCAAGGCAGGGATTCAGATTTTGGTATATATTACAAAAAGTGATAAGGGTGCACAGACAGATCATTCACTGTGTATGCTATGGACTTGGTGTATTAAAGCCAGGAAACAGATTTTATCAGTCTTAACAACCAAGGCTGTCAAAGGTTGAGAATTCAGAGTTACCAATTTGGTCTGATTGTTTAATTTTTTATTTTTTTTTTTAAAGATGATGGGATGTACTATTTGTGGACATAATAGAGAACTGGGTTCATCATAGATGTGGGCCAGTTGGTGAACAATGCAACTCTAATTGTTACAAAGTCACTTCTTCTGTCTGCAGATAGAGCTCATCTGTTGTCACTGACTTTTAGAAAACTTACTTAGCCACAAGACACAATGGGAGCAAACAAAGATGATAATGTGAAACACAGGATGTATAAACTGATACTTACATTAGCTAACAGATGACAACAATATACTTGAAGCCAAACCTACTTCTACTCTTGAGGCATACTCAAGAAATGCTATTCTGTGAAACAGATTGAATGTCTGAATTAAAAATTACTCTTTATTTTAAAATAATAATAAAAAAGAGTGGTTTTAAGAATATCTATTTGTGTCTCTGCTTATCTGTAAATTTTTATAGGTTTTGTTGTTCAAGATGGTGTTTTTACAGTTCTGCTAGTAACTTGAAGTACTACTCTAATTTTTTTCCCTTTATATCTTTTATCTTAGTAGTGGCACAAACTCTCTAGTTCAGTGTACCAGGAAGCATTTTGGCACAGTCAAAAGCAGGTGTCCATAACTTTTTTTTTTTAATAATGATTTTTAAATATAGCTGAAATATGTCACAAATAGTAAACAAAGCTCTAAATAGTGTTTTCTTGCCTGTGTGGATGGGATTGAGACTTAAGGAGTCGTCTTTTCCTAGGCCAAGACAGGTACTCTCTGATCTGGTATTGAACACTGTGGTGTTATGGCTAAGATATTTAAAGGTGCAAATGTCAAGCAAGTCAAAATTATAGTCCCCACAGTAAACTTGGATTGCTCTTTTTATGGTTATGTATTTGTATGGTATGCTGTACTGCCAACTGTAAATGTTAAAACATGCCAATCCCCAAAAAATGATAAGATTGGCTTAAAATTAATCAGGAGATAAAAATAATAAATTTAGGGTTCTTTTTATTTTCCTTCTAATTTTAAGCTGTCACACTGTGATAGGGTCATACGGTTTTGTTTTTCTGCCAGTGTTCTTCCATAATAATTTTTCACAAGTGAAGATTCATTGTTAACAGTCAAGGGAGATATGTATGTGATACAGCTGGCAACTTCTGTCATAATTTGCTCTTCTTGGAAGATGTTTGAGGTGTACTCCTCTAAGAAAAATAATACCAAATTAAAAATATACACATATTCTTTCTGGAATTGCTTGTTAATTCTTTTTTGATTATGTATCATAAAATGGCACAGATATGCTGGTGGCAATTCCACTTGTTCTGTTAGAAGAAGACGGAACATGGGATGTAGTTTTGGATGGAGGTCTTCTAACTTGGCCTCTCCCTTTTGGTCGAGTTAAATGGTTTCTCTGCAGGATCTTATAAGGCCAGAGGTTTCTGACATTTGCTGGTTGAGATTCCACTTCTTCAAAGGAGAAAAACCTTTCACTGTTAGGTTTGGGATGTGGAACATTGGCAATAAGAACGTGTGCTTTTCTTTTTTCTTGTGTTTGCTTAAAAAACTCATCAGAGCATCTCACAGTTAAGCGTAAGTAAAATCTGTTCCGCTCATGCTATAAACAATCTGCATACCAGTAGTTCCTGCCACTAGATTTTGTTTGTCATGTGTCATATATTATGTGCCTGTTGTGTATGATCACTGAGAGCATTTAATTTTCAAAAATGCTGCTCTTTCCTCCATCTTAAATAAAATAGACTCTTGTATTTACTCTGTCTGCTTATGTGTGTGGCTTTTCTTAGCATATTGGTTATTTGGAGGATTTCCTCAAATGTGAAAACCCCCTCCGACCTTGTCCTGGCTTACCCCAGAGAGAAGCGATTGCCCTAGGCCCAAGTAGTGGTTTCAAATACAGGTGTAGCCAGTGATACAGATTTACTATGGCAGGAGTACTTCGGAAGCAAAGGAGACCCTTTCCCCTTGTCTTTTTTGACTTTGAAACCAAAATCAACAAATGAAAGCATAGCAGGACCAACACATGCTCTCTGCAAATACTTTGTGGTACTTGTAGGCAGCGAAAGCAAATGCTGTTAAATTTTAACAGACAATTTTAAACCCAAGAACAACTCCAGAAAGGTCTATCCTGCATCTGTTGTGTTGTCAAGGCAGAAACCTTCCTCAAAACTCATTATGGGGTGTCCATGGGGTTATCATGATGGGCTCAGCAGGAGATGAAGGATGAGCAGGAAATGTGAACCCCGCTGTGCTGGCACAGTGGTGAGATCCTCGGGCTCCCCCTTGCAGCAGCTGGGAGGAGGCTTGTGCAATAGTGCACAGACTTCGGTGACTGGAAAGTCTGGGTTGCAGGATGTTCTTCGTGACAGTTACTCAATAGATGAAGTCTTCATTTGCCATGTTAATGTGACAGCACTATTTAAAATTAATCATAAGGCAAATTGGAGTGACTTTTTAGCTGGGGGTTGAGGAAGACATTGTGATAACTAATTTTCTTTCTTGTGTCTTTGCTACTTGGCAGAAGAGTTGGAACTTCATTTTTGCTCGTTCTTTATAATGCAGATAGATAGCTGAGGGCTTGCAAATTAAAAATATTTGGATATCCAGTTAACCTATCTATATCAGTAACTTCAGTTTGGTTAGAAACGTAATTTATTCTATATGATTCAAAATTTACCTTTTAAAACCATGATGATAGTAGAGCAATCATCGAGGAAGTTTTTATTTCAGACCACCACTTTTTTCCACGTTACACCTTTCACAGGTGTGTGTAAGCCATTCCTCATAGCTGAAACACTTCTGGACTTCATTTTGAAAGTCCTGTGTCGTTTTCCTGTTAAGACTTATTAATAAATACAAGGGAGACAAAGTAACTGTTGTGCAGCCCAGCTAAGGCCTGGGGAGGGGGGCACACTTGGATCTGGCAGTGCTTGTCCTTGTGTTTTCATGAAAGCTGCTTCAGGGAGAGCTGTGCGCAACTGGGTTTCTGTCAGTATCTCTGGTGGTGTCTGACCAGCTTCTTCCTGTCTTGCCTTGGGAGATTGTGCGTTGGTTTTGAGGTGAACAATCCATCTAGCTGCTTGACAGCCAAGTAGCCAGTGGCAGTGTGGACTCTACGTGGGCATTTGAATACAGCAGTTAAGACAAGCTATGTTGTGGTTTTGGCTTTGAGACAGGGTTCTGATTTTGTTTGTTTGTTTGTTTGTTTGGTTTTTTTTTTGGTTTTTTTTTTTTTTGGTTTTTGTTTTTGTTTTTGTTTTTTTTTGTTTTTAATGGTGGCTGCAGGATGAATGGGTAGGACTTCAGTACTTACCCTTTGTAGAACTGTAGGTTTGCAGAGAAAAGTCAGTGTTAGTATTTGTTCTGTTTCCTGTTATGGATATCTGCAGGTGCCTACCGGTGGTCTTAACTGCCTTGGATCTGGGGAAGAGGCCATTTTTAATTTAAAGTATGTGACAAATTATGTTGTAGTTTTTCTGACTGTGAAATTTTGCCCCACAGCATTTTGTGAGTCTCTTAGTATTTCTGTGTCTCTGTCGCTTTCTGAAATGGTGATGATGTTTACATAACATGGAATGATCTGAGATTTAATTTGTTAATGTCCCTTATTAGATATGGGGCTCTAGAGAATCACAGAATATTGAATGAATATACATATTTGCTGTGGAGGGAAGAGGATTCCTTCCAAATGGATGTCCAGGGTGTAATGAGGTTCAGCAGTGCTATGGTATTTCCTTTGTTCTAATGCCCAAGACATTGCCAGGAAATAACATAAAAGATACTCGAGTTGTCCTCCTATCTGCTACTCTTGTTAATTGTATTTGGAAATAAATGTTGGAAACAGGGCAAAGGCAGGGGGTCACTGATCTTGTTGTAACACTCGGCGAAGGAAGGCAAAGAGAGTAACTCTGAATCTGACCATAACGCTTATGCTGGATATTGGTTTGAGGGAAGAGGCAGAGAACAAGGGATGATTGGAATAAGCTTCCTGATTGGTTTTATTCTCATTTCTCCTCTATTTCTCTGCAGTACCATTCACTCTGTATGTTAACCATATCTTTCACAGTACCCCCTTTGAAAGATGGCAGTATACTGGTGCGTTAAAGAGAGTCAGCTACAACACCACAACTATCTGCTCTAGTCACATGCTTTATAAAATTACAGAAAGCAGATAGTTTAAAGAAGGTGCCTCTTCTTAAAATATCAGCCCATAGTGTTTGAATAACACAAGAGACTGGAAAGACTTTTTGCATAAAATGCACCCTGTATGTGTTGTGTCAGCATGTTAACAAAGGATAGATTGTCTATTCTTATACTTAATTTAACCAGTAGGTTTTCTGTCCTAATCACATGCTGTTGCAGTCTGGGCACGTTGCTTATTTACAATTCTTATCAGTACCTCTTAATTTCTGAGAACAAACTGTTTTCTTTCTTAGTTTTATCCGAAACAACAACAAAATCTAAGCGTTGATGAGAGTTTCTTGCTTGTTTGTTGCTCTAAAACATTATTAGTGGAAGAGACACCAAACATCAAAGGACTTTTTATGTCAGAGTTACTTGTTATGTATTTGTCCATAGGTAAATATGGAGGTGTTAATCTTAAAGGAAATTGCATATAACTTTTGGTTTAATTCACTGGAGTGGCATCCTGCTTCCTTTGCATCTCTCTGCTTTCATGTGCTTCTAGAGATAGCTGTTAAGGAAAACAAGGCTGATCATGTGTTCTTAGTATGGACAAAATGAGGAGAGAAACATTTTCAATGCATCTCTGTAAGACACTTTGTTCTCTTCCCCTCACAGTGTTCCCTGGTTTATCTCTACAGAGTGATGACACCAAAACATGCTTCCTGTTTCACTTGTGTAAGAAAAAAAATTTACAATACGGTGCCTGTGGTATCCTAGAAAATTCTGAGGAATCATTAGTTTCTGACATTTTTTCTGAAATCATATTTGACTGAGGATGACATTTGTGCTTAGGTTTGATCATGTAGATACAGTTTTAAAGAGCAACAGCACAAGAGTGTACAAGAAGAGAGCCCCCACAAGTATACATCTGTGGTGGTGTTTTGTTTGAGGTTCTAGGTTTCTGCTTGAAGATGAATTTTCAAACATGTTTACAAGATGCTTTTCAAATTAATATTAGCAGCCTTTCTATTAGATACTTTCAAAATCTACCTCTGTAGAAAGACCTAAAACTTTGCAGTTACGAATGTCCAGCTTGTGTAACTTTTTTTTTTTTTTCCTTTCAAATATGCCTTCAGCCAAAGGGACACATAGGCTTTGTGAATGCACTAAATGATGATAATTTGTCCTCCGTTTACTTGCTATTTACTTATTTCTGTTTTCTGCCTGGAACTTAGGTGTGCATTTCTTCTAAAGCATTGATTTTTAACAAGTCTTTTTTTGTGTGGGTGAATAGAATCCTGGGATAATCTTAGTTTACAGATTTTCAAAGGAAAATACTGTTGTAAATATGCACTGTATTAAGGGTCATGATGTTTATTTAAGCCTGTGAGAGAACCTGGAGAGCCTGAAAACCTGCAGACACAGGAAATACTTCTCTGTCTTAATGTGAAGTGAATCAGAAAGCTCCCAGGTGGATGCAATGCAGCCACCAGGTTTTGGGGCTAGGGGGGATCCAGGTGCCAGTTTCTGGACTATGCTGTCTCTGACATGTCAGACAAGCTACTTTCCTCTGTGCAGTGATTTGGGAGTGATGCTGTGGGTGCTTTTGTACGACCGAGCTGCAGGGACAGCTCATTCAGCTGGAAGGGCAGAGTGATGCATGTGGTGTGCAGGATGGCTTGAATGATTCAGCATGGAGCCAAAGAAATCCAGCATGTACAGAGGGTAGCTCATATGGAAATGCTGAGGTCATGGGTGTGTCTTAAGTCTTGCACTGCCTGAAGGTTGAGACATCAGCGTTGGTCTGCCAGGACATGCTGCCTTGGCTTGGTAGTCTCAGAATCACTTTTTTTGAAGAGTGGCATCTAAACTTTAAAGTGTAAACATAGTGTGGATTTTTCTTAAAACCAAACAAATAAGCTAGAGAAGGCAACACTTTTGGTTCATCTTAATTCAGCTACTTCTCTGTCTACTAGCGAGACCCACATTTCTTCTCTCCAGGAGAAGGACTGGGATACCCAGCAGAAAGTTGTCTGGTTTGCATGAGATTCCTAAAAGTTCAGTAGAGCTCAAAGCAGAGATATGCATGCTGTGCTTTTGCCCTGAAAAGACTTTGAACAGTTGGAAGGAGATGTGCTGGGTTCCAGTCCCTACCACAAACACATTTACATGTCTTAGACCATCATGATTTTTCAAGAACAGTGATTCTGAGAAGGAACTGGAAAAGGGACTTTTAATTCTCCAGTGAAAGAACTGAGAATAATTCCTTCCCAGAGTTCACAGAAGCCTATTATGCAGAATGTTCTCCTAGGTGGGAAGAAATAAAGAAAGAATTGATCTATATAACGCTCTGTTTAAGCTGTTTAACCACTAAGCTGTTACATAGATGTCATGGCAGTCTATGAGTTGCCCACTTCCTTCCTTTTTTTTTTTTTTTTTTTTTTTTTTTTTGTAATGTGCTGCTGCTATATTTTATGTGGGAATGATTCTGGCAGTGGTTCTGAGCTCATTGGGGGACATGGGTGGTGAAGAATTGAGTTACTTAGGGGGAGCTATAAGGGGAAGGATGTTTGCAGGGCTTAGTTGTGAGCTGAATGCCAGAGTTTGGTCTTGTCAAGGTCTTCTGAACATGTCTGGAAAAGTGACTGAGAAGTGTTAGGGAGGAGCTTCAGTGCTGGAGGTTGAGATCCCTATGCATTCCTGGTGACTTAAGCACTGCATCATTCCTGAGAGGCAAGGATGTGAAAATTGTAGTTTGGGATTTTAATGCCTAAATTCCTGTGGTGCTCTAGCTTTTATATTTGATGTGTCTGGGTTTTTTAAGATGCAAAGGTACGTTTATGTATCTGTCAGCCCCTTTGTGTTTAGGAATTCTTGAAAATCTTGAGCATTTGCTTGTTGCTCACTTTCTGCCTAAATTATATATCTAGTCTGTTCAGGCATTTTTAAAAATCCCATTACATACCTTCTGGAGACTTCACCTCTGCCTTTCATTGCTTCAGTTCTCTGTCTGGAAAGTGGAAGTAATACTATTTCCTGAAGCATAACTCTAAGCACAGAGGAGTTTTTGGAGAGCGTTATGTTGAGAAATGGGAGGTGCAATATTACTACATGTGAGTCACTTAGAAGTGGCTGTGTTTATCTCTGTAGATTGTAAGATGCTTGGGGCAGGGTGCTTTTTCCCAAGACAGTTTGTCCTCATTTTGCCATGTGAATTCTTCTGCTTCTTCCATCCTAGGTGCAGTTAGCATGCTTCAGTGATGTACCTTTCAGCAGCAATGTAGCCAATGCTTTGATATGTATTAAGGAATTTTGCCCTTGGTAATCTGTCTTCTCAGCCTCTGTTCCCCATCGGAAAATGGGATAATTCTACTTTTTATATCTGGGTGTGATTTTGTTGGGGAAACCAAAGCAGACTTTCTTACCTTGTGGTGCCTTCCTATATGCCCAGACTTTGGCAAATGCCAGAGCTGGGACTTAGGGCAATGTGCAGTTGTTGCAGCACAGTGGGATCTTGATTCACTGGTGCAAGCAGTTAAGTTGTAAAGTAAGGGAAAATGCAGGGTTGAGTAAACATTTCTGTGCCTCCTCATTCTATGTAGAATTAGTGAGGTAGGCTCTTGGTGTAGACCTCAAGTACCTAGTTTCACAGTCTCTTTTTAGCCTTATTTGAATTTTTACCTCCACATTAGACAGTGAATCTGTACAGGACTTGTTATTTAGTTGTTACAGAGATTGAAAGAAGATAATGACAATGTAAGTTGTCAAAAAATTAGGCAAACCAGCTTACTGTTCAACAGTGAGCATCACAGTTTTGGTTCAGTCTTCCTTCCTCAGCCTGTGAATGTCCCAAATCTGCCAGGAAGCTGCACGCACATGTAGTTTTGAGCATAAACGCAAGTTTGACTTCAGAAAATGCTAGTCTGAAGGCTGTCTTCAATGTAATATAGGAGCAAGGTTTGATATCTGGTGTTCTCCACTGAAACACTGCTATGGTTTTCCACTTTGGTGAAGCAGTGAGATTTAGATGGTAAAGTAGTTCACTTTGTCTGAGCACTACTTTTCTGCTACCTTTCTTGGCTGCCCTTCCTCATAAAGGTGCCAATTTTTGAGGCATGACAGCTGTGAATGTAGCAAAACTATAATATCTTCAAGTGTACAGTCTAGTTTAGTCAGTAGAGCTGGAGAAAGCCTAATTTGTGACCATATCAAATAAGCTCCATACAGGTTCTGTGGTAGATACTGAGAGCAATTTTGTATTGCTTTGGTCTGCATTGGCAGAAAATGGCATCTATTTTTAAAACTTTGTTTACAAGTACAAGAGTTTTAAGATGAAGTACTTTTTTGGTGCATGTAGATGGTGTTCAAGAGTATTCACAGGTGTGCTTTAACCACTGTTGAGCAGTCTCTCTCAGGTCCTACCACCTGAGGAGTCGCCAAGGTTTTACTGTGCCTAGTATTTCTTCAGCTTCTTGGGCAGTTCTGCATCTAGTTTAAGGCAATGTTAGTTTTATGTTCATGGGCTGAAATTATACTTGTCATGGTAAAGTCACTGTATCCTTTGTGGTGACTGCTGAAAAGTAATTTTTTTTTTCACTTTTCTTTCCTTTGCTGTCACCTACGTATCATGGTATGTTTCAGTAGTGAAAAATCACTTATTTAAATTAAAAAAAAAAGAATCAGTCATTTTGAACTGCCTTCCCTTTAATATGAAAGTTAATATTTCCCAACTTTTATCTTCACTGAAGCTCACACAAAGGAAACACAGTCTGAGCTATCCACTAGTCATCAAACCTATTTCCCTTCTCCTCCCCCTGGCTTTTCCTGTTGTCTTTTTAAAAAAACAGATCATTTCAATACACAAAGAGGCTTGCAAACACTGAGTAGGTAGTTCAATGATTTTAAGGTTTCCTTTCTTGTATTCTGGCAAATTTCTAATGCAAACATAATAGCACAGCGTAGTCCCTAATTGTCATGGGAAGCGGCTGTTATGAAAGGGAATTATTACACTAGTTTGTGCAAAACAGATTTTCATAAACCAAAACAGATACAACCTCTGTGTATTTTTCTGGGTAAAAATGTTAGGGTTTTAATGAGTATTTTCATATAAATGCTTGCCTGCAACCTTTTTTATTAAAAGGGTGGCAAAATGTAGCAAACTAAATATGAAACTAACAAGCCCAAAGACTGCCTTTTGTTAAACCATGGAATTACTCCATGGCCAAAAGCCGGAGATCCATTAAAGAAAGATAGATAGATAGATAGATAGATAGATAGATAGATAGATAGATAGATAGATAGATAGATAGATAGATAGATAGATAAACAGCCATGGAAGTGTGGTTTTGCTGTCTGTCATGCTGTCTAATATAACTGAAAAAAACGAATGCATTGTATTACAGATTTTTTCACAGTTTTGACCACAGCATTTACTTTCTTCACCTGACCACTACTGAGTGAGTACATCCACCACTGATGTACACTAGTTGTTTGGGTTTTTTTATTTATTGTTTTGAATTCACTGTGCAATTGGGTACTGGTGACTCACTTTACCAGATGATCCAACAGGTGGTTCTAAAGACTAAAACTTGCAACTAAACCAGATTGGGCTTCTACACTGAGAGGTGGAAAGTTTAAGATGTGGTTGATCGCAATACATCTTGGTTGCAGGGTGGTGGAGGAAGTGAAATGGAATGCCTTCCTATGTCCAGGAAAATGTTGGTGTCTGTAACAAGATGAGCAGCTTGCCAGGAGAGCTGCTGTGTTCTTTGCCCTCAAACATACTTTCTGAGTCAAAAGAATGTTCCTGGAAGTCTCAGTTTAGAGATTTTGTGTCCAAGACTGGAGTTTTCTGTGCACTTAAGGCAGGCAGAAGATTGCTTTGGTAATGAAAGAGGTGACACTGTATTTGGGTTAACTCCATGATAAATTGGGTCTGGGATGGGGTTTGTATTTAAAAAAAAAAAATTATAATTATGGGGTGGGGGATGGGTTTTCACTTAAGTTCATTGCTTCTATCACCACATGCCTGTAAAAAATGCTAGCATAACAGGGATGAGGTGAACAGGAGTAACTGGATTAGGGGAGAGCCTCTTCAGTCCCTGTTTTTATCTCAATTTAAAATGCATGTGAAGTTGCACAAGAAAGCCTTCTCTCTCTGTCTCAAGGGCGGATAGAGCATAACTGTTCGGTGCGTAATCTGTATTTCTGGCCCAGGCATCTTTATAGGGGGGGTCATGGGTGTGAAACTGGACCAACTTTATGGGGGAATCCTGTCTGACTGATATCTTTTCTGATAAGAACACATTTAAGGAGAAATTGATACTACTATCACATAATAATATGATTACAAAATTGATTATTTACTCCTTTCATTTGCTTACATTTGACCTACTTTCCATGTTCTTTGTTTTTATTGAAAGTCTGTAGGTGCAGGATGATGAAGAATGTGTTTAACATATGGTGCATCTTGTGTTTTTGTGTGAAATTAATGCAGTTCATAGTAGCTCTCCACCCAAAGTGTGATCTCACAGGGAATTACAGCACTGGAAAAGGTTTCATGAAATCTGTATTTCCCAGCCAGAGAGTTCTCCTTTGCTCCATGTTCTGCTTTTTATGACATTTTCTTAAACTTTGTTTCTTTAAAATTTATTTTATGTTGAAATCCCTCTTGGATGAAGAGTACCTGAAAAATTCAATAAGGCTGCTGTAATTTAAAGATAAATGCCATTTAGTGTTGCTTGACTTGGAGTCTGTCCTGATAGGAGTTTTACTGTGGGAATTTCATTCAAATGAATTGAACATCAAGTTACACTTGCTGTATCCAGCTGTCTTGGACAAAGTGAATTTCCTAAACATATCACAGAACCACAGAATGGTTGGGCTTGGAAAGGACTGTTGGTGATCATCTAGGCCAATGCCCCTGCTAAAGCCTGTTTGCCTAGAGCAGATTGTATTGGATTGTGTCCATGCAGGTTTTGAAAGCCTCTAGAGAAGACTCCTCAACCTCTCTGGGCAGCCTGTTCCAGGGCTTCGTCACCTTCACAGTAGAGAAGCTTGTCCTTATGTTTAGGTGGAACTTGTGTTCCAGTTTGTGCTTATTGTTCCTTGTCTTGTCACTGGGCACCATTGAATATTCTGTCCCCATCCTCCTGATCCCTCCCCCTTAGATATCGATAAGCATTGATCAGATCCCCTCTCAGTTTTCTCCAGGCTAAACAGGTCTAGGTCACTAAGCCTTTCCTTGTGAGACAGATGTTCCAGTCCCCTAATTATCTTTGTATAAACCTCTGCTGGACTTTCTCCAGTAGTTCCCTGTTTCTCTTGAACTGGGGAATGCAGAACTAGACGCAGTACTTCAGATGTGGTCTCACTGGGGCAGAATAGAGGGGGAGGAGAACTTCCCTCAACCTTCTGGCTGTACTCTTCTTAATGTACCCAAGAAGACCATTGGCCTACTTGACCACAAGAGCACAGTGCTGGCTCATGCTTAACTTGTTGTTCTCCAGGACTCCTAGGTACTTCTCTGTGGAGCTACTTTTGAGCAAGTCAACCCCTAACCTGTACTGGTGCAGGGGTTTCTTCCTCTTCAGGTGTAGGACTGTATTTGCCTGTACTGAACTTCATTTTGTTCCACTCCGCCCAGCTGTCCAGCCTGTCCAGGTCTTGCTGAACAGCAGCACAGCCTTCTGGTGTGTCAGCCACACCTCCCAGTTTTGCATGATCAGGAAACTTGCTGCGTGTATGCTCTGTCCCTTCATCCAGGCCATTAATGAGTATGTCGAACAAGATTGGACCAGTACTGACCCTTAGGGCCCACCACTACCAATAGGCTTCTAACTAGACCATGATGCTGATCACAACCTTCTGAGCTCTCTCATTCAGCTAGTTGAAGTCATGTTAAGCATGCATGTCTTACAAGTCGCTTAAAGTTTGCTTTGCAAATGTGTCATTTTAGGAAGTTAAAAAGAGAATTGTAAACTGACTGATTATTTTATATGTACTTATCTAGTGAAATGAGCACTTGTTAAATATTCACATGCTGAAGGATAAAGTTACCTGTTCTTTTCTTGCCCTCCTTCACTTAGGGTAAAAGTAACAAGAAACCCTGGGTACAGAAATGCTGAAATCTGGATATTTTAAGCAGGGGTAGTTAGGATCCACAATAATTAAAATTATGAGATGACAATAATTTCAATATTTTATCCTCAGTAGGAGTTGGAGCTGCAGATTGCTTTTTGTTGCTGCTCTCAGGAAAGCAGCATTCTGCTGCATCAAGAATTCATTCCTGTTGAGCTAGTCATTGTGACAGGTGTTTCACTTAAAATACATGAATATGAATCAGTATCATATGAGTGATGGCAGAGATGTGTGAAACACTGGAAATCCCAGTCTTTCCTTGTTGGATGGATGTGTTCAGTTTGTCAGCTCCTCAGTACTGTTCCGCTTATTCTCAGGACAGTCTGCTGCAGAGGAAAGGAATTGGGATCCTGACTGGCTGTATCGTTGTATGGGGTAGGGTGTAAGGCTCGAGTGGCAAGGCTGGTGACATTCATCTGAGATTGCCCATCTATAGGGTGCTGATTCGTGGAAGTTCAGGGCTAGTACTGTGGTAGGAATGTAGCATTACCATCTGAAAGCATGAGGAAATCATGCTGCACCTGAATCAGTCAACACCTGTAGTTGAAACTTGCATTTAAATGCAGAGTAAAAGAAGATAGTGTGCCCTACTTACACACTCTTAGTATTTTAGATAACTTTCACTTGAGTGTTAATTTAAAAAAAAAAAAAATAAATCTCTAGGTGGGAAAGGGAGAAACATCTTAAGTATAATCTCATTTTCAGGTGATCTATGGAAATTGCATCTGAATATTGCTCATTTTCATAGTACAACAGGAAGTTGCAATGGAAAAGCTGTTGAAATGTTGTTTCTTTTGTGTAGACTACTCTTCCTTGAAATAAAGACCAGGGGTTTTTACTGGATTTCTAATTGATAGCTATTCATCATGCAGTATGAAATTGCTGAGTAGGAAGGAAGAGATGAGGGATTGAAGGCAAAACATGACAAAGTTTTCAAACACTGTAAGAATTCTTGTAACCAGACCTAACATCCACTGAATATATTAGTGTGATGATTCCTCATATTTATCTTTTCTGGAAGCAAGTGTAATCAAGTGTGATTATTAATGAATCAGACAAGTTATTTGCTCCACCTTTAACGACCTGAAGGTGGGTAAGCAAAAGAAACCACAGATGGAAAAGAAGTAATCTTGGTTTTGATGCAGAAGGGCTGATTACTGGCCTCTGTGTGAATCTGGAAGAAAAGAAATTGAGTTCATCTGTCAGATTGCTTTTACTGGTTTTATGGGAGACTTCTGTTGTGCTTTTATAAGTTTATTGGTCAGCTTTATGTAGTTCATTAAAACCTGGAACAACACAACACTTGCTGGAGAAACTAAATTTTCTTCCTTCTTTTTTGTCAGCCTATTATGTGTTACCACTGGTAGCAGTGTTTTCTGCAAGCTTCAAGACTGAACAGTATAACTTTGTAGATGTAACTGGAAGTCTGGCACAATCTTCACAGTTCTCAGCAGTGATAGCACATCAGCTTCTCCTTGATTAACATTTGGAGTGTTCTGCTCCAGGGTAAGCACTGTAGCCATAATATAGAGAGTCGATGTGGGGTAATGGGTGCCTATAGCTACTTTTGAGTCTTCCTTTGTGTGCATTTACAAATGAAAACCTCCTTTCATAAGCCCTCTGGTTTCTTTTAGATTCACCTGCTAGAGGTTTTCAGCTCTTTCATGAAATGCTGCCTCTGTAATATTTTTCCATGGCACTTAAGGACACTTCAAATTAAATATAAACCTACTAAGAACAGGTTTAGACTTTCAACTTTTTGTGTGTTTGTGTGTGTACTTTTGTTTTGGGTTTTTTTGTTGGGTTTTTTTTTTTTTTCAGTTTTTCATGATGCATACATTGAAATTACTGATGTGCAATATTTCTTTCTGACTACTTTTTTTCTGCTACCTCTGAGAAAGAGAGTATGAACTTGTGATGTAAATAAACGAGGGTCTTCCTGCATCCAATTACATTAAAACTGTACACTAGAACCACTGTGTGTAGTTGCAAGTACAGGCTCAGACCAGCTTGTGCCATTTCCAGCAGGCACAGAACAGCTGTGGTCACTCTTTGGAGGGAAGTGTAGGGAAGAAACTGAGTAGTAAGAAATTGGTGATTGTACTTGTGCTGATGTGTTTTATCTGTTACAGTAAAGATTAAATGGGAAATTCTGACATAATTGCAGCTAGATGACAGATGTGAAAGACTAACTCAAAGCTGCCTTAGTGTGATGCCATAGTTTATAAGCTTAAACAAGAAGGTTTATGTCTATTTTTCAACTGTGAAGTCAGATACCTTCAGTTGGTGAAGAGTGGTGGAAATTTCTCATTTCTATGTTACGAACCCATATTTCACAAAACAGGTATTGCTGTGAAATGTAGAGGATTGCTAGTAGATGAAGAGATAGCACATTATAACGGGTTTCAACGTTCTGCTGATGCTCGCAGCACCTCCTGTGGCAGTGTCCCCTTTTTACTAGTTTCTGTCTGCTTTTTCAGCAAGTGTTTCCTGCTGCCTTCAAGGAAAGGAGATAGAAGCCAGTCTCTGCCATTTCAAGTTTCACTTGCAGCCTTTTTTTTCTGGATGCTCTGCAGGTCCTTGTGGCAGGGGAGGGCAGGATGGACCTTGCTACCTGGTGGCAACCTGAACAACTGAAAGACTATGGGAATCCCCAGGGTGTGCATTTCTATTCCCTGACTTACTGATAGAAGTCAATATTAACAAAAACCATCAACTTCCTCGGGTGACAGGCTTGAAGCATGTTTATATGTCACCATTCTTGACTTGCTTTTTATTGTCTTAATCATGAATGATTCAGGATATAGCCTTTCTTGCTCAGTTGATTCCATGTGATTCTTGAGTCATTAAATATAAATCATGTCTTATCAGTTCACTTCAGCAGTCCATGGATCAGGATGTACACTAGAAAATTGATTTTGAATATTCTGCCACTCCAATTTATTGCTGCTGTAGCTTCTGAAGTATTTTGTGCAAAATAAACACCTAAAGTAACTTACAAATGGTAAGTATCAAGTTTACAGTACTTCATCATACAATCATCTAGGTTGGAAAAGACCTTTAAGATCATCAAGTCCAACTTAGAGCTTAGCTGCTCTTCTCTGGACCCACTCCAGCACCTTGATGGCTTTCCTGTATTGAGGACAGTTTTGTCATGAGAATGCTGTGGGAAGTGGTGTCAAAGGCTTTATGGAAGTCCAGGTAGACAACTTCCCTAGCCTTTCCCTCATCTACCAGGTGGGTCATTTTGTCATAGGAGGAGGTTTGTGAGCTTAGCTGGGGTGTTTGTAAAGGAAGGTGATGGGAAAGTGAAATGGAGAATACTTGTGGTTATTTGTCAGTCTGGTGGTCCCTCTTGCATTCAGCTTACACATGCATTGATCAAATTAAGTCTTCTAAACTTGAGCATTTGGCTTAGTGAAGAAGTTTTGTGCTCTGTATCCTCACTGAAGAACTCTTCCCTCCACTCTCCTTGTCTATAAAACTTTGTGGCCCAGATTCCAAACACTGTTCCTTTAGGGCTGAAGAGAAATTTTATATTCAGAGCTTGCATTATTTTCTCCAGTTCTGTAGAACTGGAGTAAGCACTTCCAGACAGCACTCTGTGATTAAAACAAAACACATTCTTCTTTATGAAAGAAGAGTTAATTTTCTGTGAAATACTAAGATTAGCTTTTTTGCTTGCTTTATTCAGAATCGTGATATGTCTCATACAGTGTAATAATGTTTTTTGTCTCACTAATTTGCGAAGTGCTTGTTTGGATATTTATGGTTGTGTGCATGTGTTCTTGGTAAGCACTTAATATATGAGATTGATCTTTTTGGCAAAGGCTACATTGTGTAGAACAAATTAAAACTGAAATAACAGTTGTTTCAGATTATTTTTCTGAAAGTGTAATTGCATATATTCTTTTTCCTACTGGCTGTTGAAATGAGTTACCCAATAGTCTTTATTATTCTGTTTTATTTCAACAATACATATATAGTAGTTTTGTTTCCATTCCACTGACAGACCTACAGTCTCCATTGGTAATTCTTTACCAGCGATTTTTTATAATAGTAATAACTACGGAACTTTATGAAATACGGTGGAAATATTTTCCTGAAGTTTATACCCTATAAATAAAATCCCAATTCTCTTTTTTTACCTTCTGTCTGCATTATTTTTTGACAGAGATTCTTAAGCAACAAATTGATTCCAAACTCCCTATGTATTAGAACATTTCTGAGTATTTCAGTATCTGAAGTTCATATAACTCTTGCTTCTCTTCTAGTGCCCATCTGTGCTGAGAATTTGGATATATGCTAGAATGCTTATCAATGGACTTAAACAAATTTCCATATTTTACTGCGTGCTTAAGTCCTATTTTAGCTGTGTGTCACAAGAGTAAATTGAATTAAACCCCTATGCTGTGATCCTCAAAGAGTTTTAGGTATCTAATGGTCCATCACATGCTCCCTTCTGTGTGCAGCTGGTAGCTGCAAGGCTGTGGTTGTACCCCAAGAACCAGCTTTGCCGAGTGCCCTTCAGAGGCTGCATTACGTTGCAAGACCGGAGGTGTAGCTTACCCACAGACTTATCTTTGAACAATTTTCCAAATGCTTTATAGGCACTTACAACCTTAAAGGTCAGGTTTTTAGTTATATGTAGGCAATTAAGTACCACTTAACAATTGACTTTGGTCAAAAAGTTTTAATTGGCTGAATGTGGGAGCTAAGCTGTTGTGGTTGGGTTGTATCCCTGCAGTATTACTGAGGGACTGCTAACTGGTACAGATCTTCATTCCTTTACTTGGATCAGATTCTGGCACAGTGATTTTTATTATTGTCTCTTTGCATGCATAACAAAATGGAAAAAAAATATTAATGTAGTTAATAAATATTTAATCTTTTTTTTTTTTTTTAATGTGCCACATAAGTGACTATGAAAAGAGCTCAAAGTGTTAATGTCTGTTGTATGCGTCTCCCAAAGGATGCAAACAATACATGCTTGCATTACATAAGTAAAAAGATTATTCCAGCCTGAGCCTTCCCTGCCTGCCTCTCCCTCATCTTTTCTGGTTGCATGCTGGTATGTTTTTATGCAAAACCAAACATCTTTTGTGTTTAGGGGAAGGAGTAATAGAAGTGTCAGATTTTGTTAACATATTTGACAAACTATGGCAGCAAAAGCTATCCTTTTTATATTTTGGCATGAACAATTGCCCTTTTATTGGGCCATTAATGCTATTTCAGAGCATCATGCTGTATCCACAGGCAGTAATTTAGCAGCTGTTTATCAGGAGCTTTCATAAAAGCTTTGAATAGTATTATAACATTCAGTAACTCTAACAACAGTGTTTCAGAATCTGTGCCTGTTTAAATGGGATATCCATGAATGTAGTTGTTCAGGGATGCGTGACCCACATAACCTATAAATTTGATTGGAAGTTACAGTGCTGGCATAGGCTGATGGATAGCAGATTAGAGCCCTGATTAACCATGTGATTCACAGGCTGGGAATATATTGTCCTAAGAAAGATTCATCAGATGCAATCAGTATTTCAAGTGGTGAGATGAAATTCAGATGTGCTTTTTTTTTTCCCCCCCTTCCTTGTACTTTCCTTCTTAGGTTGCACTTTGTTATTTATTTATTTTATTTCCAGACCCAAAAAATGCATCTTTGATGAAACCGTTCCTCACCCTAAAGCTGTCTGCCTGTTATTCATCAGAAAGCAGGTCGCAGTTCAGTGAGCAGAAGAAAAGATTTTAATAGAAGCTGTGCCAAGGGCTGTAATGCATCATTTTAGGGCCCTAATTACATTACAATGACAAATATCAATGGTGACAACAGCAATAACCTACATCCTTTAATGGCTATGCTGGAAAAGGAGTTTGGGCACTGTGCCATCAGATTAGACTTGGGTTCAAAACACAGGCCATTAGATGTGTGTGTGTCCACAGTATTATTAGCTGATAACTGAAGCCCAGTGGAAAGGCTTGTAAATAAATGATACCTCTAAAGCCTTGTCCCCTGGGACACAAAAGGCGAAATTAGATGACCTCGGAAGCAGCCATTTTTCTGTGGCAGCTTTGGCTTTGCATGTGAGGAATCGGCTGCCTGATTTTATGAAATCCTACTTCTTCCTTCAGCCCATTAGGTTCAACATGAAAAGCCCATTGGCCTGACATCTAAGAGAAAGGAGGAGATCCTAAACTGGATTTAGATATAGAGGTTTGAAGATCTGTATGGGTGTAGAAATGTGAAATGAACTTGTGTTTTATTTTGTGTCTGACTTTTTAACTTAAGCAAAGAAGAAGTTGTTCCCAGGCCCCCTCCAATGGCAATAGCAATAGGTCTACCAAGATGCTATCCTACATCAGGAATACCTCCACTTTCAAGCTGTAGGGTGTCATCACAAGAAACCTCCCTTAGCTAGAACCCAGCAGATAACTCCTCTTGAATGCTTTCTGATAAGCAATCAGGCTTATTTCTCTGGTATTATCCTGTACAGCTAATTTCAGAAACAGTTGTAGTATTGAGGCAAAGGGTATTTTGTATTTAATGTGTGGAAATGTCTAGTTTAAGATTTTTCAATACAGAATGTGTAGTGTCCTTCCTATCTTTGTGGATGTACACACTGCTTTCCTTCATGCCTACCTGCTGCCTGTGGTCTCCAAAGGTCCCTATCTCAGTCCTGCTGTGCTTTTATGGTCTACTGCTGCTCAGCTGGGCTGTTTTCTTGCTGCCCAAGTGTTGAGGGAGATAAAATGTACACACAACCATGCAACTGGGGATGCTTATTGTTAGTGGAAGCGAAGACTATTTTAATAAGGGAATAGTGTAAACACCTGCTTCAGCATAGTAAGGGCTTCTCAGCCTTGTTGTGATTGGCCTAGTGGGCCCTTGCTTAGCTGAGAAATGCTTCTGGGGAACACCTTGGTATCTCTTGAAGCTTTTTCTCCTTTCTGTAGGTTGAGCTGGGTGCTGTTACTATCAGCTCACTTTCCTGCGTACAGCATGAAAAGACTTGCTGTTCTGCACTCCAGTGGGATTGATATCAGAGGGTTTATTACAGTTGTATAACCATTCATATTTCAGTCACCTGTTTTCACTTACTTACAGCTTTTTGGAAGACTCTTTTTAACTTAACATTTCCCAGGCTCAGAATCTGCCGGAGGTGAATTTTTCTAAAAATACTGAGCAAATATGTTTCAACCTCTTTTTTTGGCCAGAAGAGCAATGTTATTCTTCTGTTGTGGGGAGGGAGGAAGGAAGTAAACAAAATAAAACCTCATAGCTGAATTAGCTTGAAATAGATCGTCTTGAATAAGAAGAAATGCCTCAAAGTGAGTTGAATAAAATTGTTTTTGTTGTCTAAGCTGTATTCTAGCTGAACTAGAATTTACAAGTTTGATGCAGAAAGCAGAGAAGTTTTACAGCCTGTGTTACTTAAGAGGTCAGAGAAGACAATTTTAACAGTCCCTTCTGGCCTTAAAAATCTATGAATCTACAAGACTTTTAAAATTACATGCTGAGCTCCTTCATGGCACTTTAAGCCAATTTTATTCTCAGATCCTAAGCAGTACAGTAGAGGCATCTAGTTAACATAGCTGTGGTGGAAGTGGTCTTCTGCTGGGCACAGCTAAGGCAAAGTCTACCCCCAGGAGCTGCACTGGAGGTGGGTACGGTTGCATCAGGCATTTTAAATATAGGTAGGAGTTGTTTTGCAGCAGAGGAAAGCATCATGTGCATGTTTTTAAATAGCAAGACAGAGGGGCTTCAGCTCAAATCAGGACAGCGTCATTTTTGAGTTTTCATACAGAAGAGCCTTGAAGAGCAGGATGTTCAGTTTTCTCCTTGGTTTTAAGACATTCAGGAGATTTCCCCCTTAAAAAAAAAAAAAAAAAAAAAAAAAAAGCAATGTGGCTGTGGCCCAAAATTTGGCAATTACTAAATTAATGATTCTTGAGCCACTACAGCACAGGTAATTTGCAGCTGTACATTGTATTATGGTCTACAATTCCTTAATCAAATGGAAATCAAATATTGTTCTCAAGTAATGCTGTACTGGACCGTGCAGCCTCTCTGCCTGAAGCTTAGATGCAAACATCTTGTCACTCCCTGTACTGCTCTGTGTAACAAGCAGTTTGTAAATCTCTGTGTCATCTAGTATAGTGAACACTGTAAAGGACTGTTTAGGTTTTACATTGTGGGATATCTGATATTAGAGGCATGCATAGAACTTTGAAATTAGCAGGTAATCTGTGGTGAACAGAATATATTCTCAAAAGTTCTTTAAGGTAACTGTGCTGCTAAATAAAAATCATCAATGTAAAAATGTATTAAAATATATAACTTCAATGAGATGAGGGCTTGCATGAAGAGTGAAGATGAGTGCGAAGATACTGGGACAGTGTCACAAGAAATAAATAACCTGTGGAAGCTTAGATGGATTTCAGAGAAATTAAGAAATTATACTGCAAAGTATCATGTGTTAATTCAGATGTATCACAGTATGCACAAGGGGGCAGAGTTAGTTTCACATGTACCTTTACCTCTAGCATACCGTATCTTTTGGTTACACAGCTGTGTAACTGTAGTATTCCTTGAAACCGGATTTGTTTTATTTGTGGTTCTCACTTTTTTTTACTGCTAGTTCTGAGCCTTTCTGTTCTACAGGTTCTTTTCTAAGTGTTTGTAATTTAAAAGATAGCATAGCAAGAAGGCTGGAAGGGTTGCTGTTAAAAGAAAGAAGCCTAAAGTGCACATTTGTATGTCTTCATCATACAGTTAGTGACTTTGCAAGAGGCAGAGCATTCTGTCCTACTGCATAACGAGGAACTGATTGTGGTTACAATTTATTACAAGAAAGTTACGCTTTATTGTCAGAAATTATATGTGGCTTCAAATATTCTGTTTCTGGAGCTGTAATTCTTGTTTTACCTCTCCAAATCTTCTTTGTCTTTATTGAGATTTTTAGATTAAATACACAGAATAAGAACTGATCTCCGCTATAAAAATAAAATGTTTTATATTATTCATTTCTGATCACAGTTGCAACATGAAAGTAGCTACTATTAACCTTGGGCTTGATAAAAACATAAATATGATATGAGACTGCAATATTCCTTTCTAAAATCTATGGTAGAGTGATTATCAGTGAAGTCGTATATGCTGATGTTCTCATGATATGCTGAGTTAGTGTGGAAGTAACTGGTTTATATGTTCCCTTTGCTGACAGTAGCATTGCTGCAATTTGAAATGATCCTTCTTTTGGCCCCTTAGGAGAGAGTTTAATTCAATACACAGGTTTTTTTGTTTTGGTTTTTTTTTTTTTTGTTACATCTCCTGAAGATTTTTTTATTTAAATGCCTTTGCATATTCAGAATTAGCTTTTCTTCGTGCCAGTTAAAAATTGTGGGTTTTTAAAAGTAAACCTTTTAGCCAGAAATTACTAGCTTCATAGATATTGTTGATTTGGTGCCCATATACTACTGTTATTTTGATAATCTGTCCTGGCCAGAGGATGACTAGAAATGAAAAAAACACAAACAAGTGTATCTTCAGTGTTTATGGGTGACAGTTGCATCTGAGAACGTATATAATGGAACTTCTTTCTTTTTGTCCTTGCAGGCAGAAATTGTCAAGAGGCTGAATGCGATATGTGCACAAGTCATTCCCTTCCTGTCCCAAGAGGTAGGTAGTTGTTTGTACTGGTGCTGATCTAAACAATTGCCTCATCATTTCTGTTACAAAAGTGGAACTGTTGAGACTGTCTCCTTATGAATCTCTCAGTTTTGTAGATTACTTTCTACAGTTACTGTTACCACTGTAACTTCATTATCTTCTGTAAGTCCATTATAATACCGTTTATATTTATGGAAGGGAAATGGGTTGTAATGTTCAATGCAGAACTGTAGTTGTTGAAATATTTTACTTTCACATACAGTGCAGTTTTTCTCACAATTACGACTTTGTTGGTCAGAAATGAGAGGTCAGCTTGCAAAAAATGCTAGAAAGGCCTGATTTGTGCTACATTTCTAGCAGTGGGCATTAAAATTTGTCAGAAACTTCTACATTGATAAACGGAGTAGTAATGTTCAACACAGTAGGCATACAAATATTGCTTTTTTCTGATTATTTTTTTTTTCTCTCTGCATCCCAGATTACTTATTACCTTAAATCCTTTTATGTTTTCCATGTATTTGGGGAATATAGACAGAAGATTGAAACTTGCTGTGAGATAATTTCTCTGAACAGTAATTTTCTCCAAATTATGATTTGCTGGTATTATCTGGAGGGCATTGTAGATACTTCAAGGGGCACTGGGATTTGGGGGAGCTGGGGGAAGCTAGCGAGAGAGCCTTTGAGCCACAGGGATGTGTGAAGTAAAATGAACACGTCGTTCATGAAGGGAGACCTCGGTTGCATAACAGCTTCCCCTGCTCACCCCACTGGAGGAATGTGCTAGAGACTGGGGTCTGCTGGCACAGGCTGGCATGCATCTATTTAACTCATAGTTTCATTTCAGTAGAATCTGTAGCTGAGAACTGAAAGCTGGAAGGTATATTTCTGTGCATTGCATCTGCGAAACATTGTGCCTGAGAACATGCAGTGACTCTTTCTCCCACCTTTTCAGTTGTTCCATAAAATTCCATTGCTTTTCAAGAGAGCTGCTCGTTCTGATGCAAACAAGAGACTCTGTGCTCCATATTAGGATTCAGCTAATGTGCTGTGTCTGTGCACGTTGCCTGTGCATCTGCCTGTGTTTGAAATTAGAGTAACACTATAAAAATTAGAACCTGACAATATTCATGAGTGCTCATGTACTCTCTGCTTATAAAGATGGATTTGAGGAAACTAAATGATGTGTAATGATGTCGTTACATTGCTGGGGGACTGGAATTCAAGTCCTGCACAGTTCTAAAATGTGTAGCTGTTGATTCTGTACGGAATCTCTAAACTTCTAGTTACAGTGTTCATACTTGCTGTGTAGGAATAGCACAGCATATAAAAGCAAGGTGTACTTGTGCTAAAGTGAGCACTAAAATGACACAATTTTGAAACAAAGGCAGGGGTGCGTATTTGTTAGGCAAACCTGCAATCTTAGCAAAGATATGGGATCAGCATTTGCACAACAGAGACAACTTCAAAGTATGTGATGCTGTGCTTAGAGACTATGTACTGGTACACTACCGCTGGTCCTAGTACTGCTATTTTCAGCGGAAGTGCTAAACAAAACTTTATTACCATACAGAGGTAAGTCATGCTGCTCTGCTTACACAAACTCAGACTGTGTGCTTTCAGATGAATCCACTTGAATAAATATGTGTTTCATTCACAGTGAATGGTAGATTTTGGCCTTTGATT
>JANIJG010022929.1:45676-58540 GCA_024611175.1 Megaceryle torquata
GCAGCATAAGCCTGATTTAAAGAAGCTGAAAATGAGGCACAGAATCTTTTTAGGGATTTTTGATGAAATTAATTAGAATGTAAATAATTTCAGGTTCCATATTTACTGAAAAAAACACTCCAAAGGTGGATACTAAATACTGTTGTTACACTTGGAAAAAGTTTGCACTGTTTGCCTCATTTTCTTCTACTTTCAGTAGCTGTGACGGCTGCTGAATTTATATTGGTCTATGGCTATATTAGCAGTCAGTAAAGTTGCAGTACAGACCACTTATTACTTCTCACTGTTGGTATGCTGATGTCAGAGGCCCTGCTCAATGTGCTTAAGTAAATGCATATGACCTGATTGTTACGGGTCACATGCTGTGTCTGATCAGGCAGGAGAGCTGACTTCTGCCTCCATGTTTCTCAAGGTTTGCAAAACCCTGGCACAAACGCTATGTCACCACTGTATCTATTTTTGAATTAGGATTAATCAATGCAGATATCAGGAGTCCTAAGGAGGATTTTAATCATGTTCAACATTGTGAATATGCAATATTTTATTTATGACTTATTTTAATATACTCTCACTTCACGCATGGTAGAAAGGAGAAAACACTGTTCCCAGAGTGGTCTGTACTCCGGTGTATGGAAGTTGTCTCCAAATACAGATTTGCCATACTCTATCAGACTCTCAGTCCATTGTCTGCTGTATATTACCTTCAGTGATGGCCTTATACTGGTGCTTTGGAGAAAAAGTCTATAAAAGATCTGTTAGGACTTAAGGTCTAGGCGTGTGAAGGCATGGGTTTCCCAAAAATGGTTCATTGCGGTATCAGCAATGTTTATCTACTCAGTGGAAATACAACCCATTTAAATATGTACCCTTACTTTACAGTATAGCCCAAAGACGATTATTATTGTGTCATGTTTTCAAATCACAGTTATGGTATCACCCCTAAAAAGCACTGTATATTTGTCATCTAGACTTCTTTCCAACCACACTTTGTAGCCTGTTGCCTAGAGCTGTGAATGAGGACCAGGACTCGATACAGTGGATCAGTTGTCTACTTTTCCTCGAGTATGTGGGTAGTTCTTTTGGTGTCTTCAATCTTAAACACAGGCTGAAGCAAGGGCTTTAGTACTTAGTGGTGATGGGCACTAAAGTACTGCATAAGGAAAGTATTTCCAGATGTTAAGTTTTATGATGCAGAAGGAATTTAAGAGGTCTTAAATCTTTAACTTGTCTCATATTTCAGACTTGTGTTAGTGAGACAGTTTCTTGCTTATTGTGTGGTGAACTTTTTCACAGATGCTTCCTGAGTATATGAATGCATCACAAGCATTAATGAACTTTCTCCATTAATGTTTCTGAAACAAGGGAGTACTGCTTTCCCTGTTCTACATGTAGAAAAGGCTGAGGCAAAGAGAACAAGTGGTCCTTCCACTGTGACTTAAATCCAGGTGATTTGATCCTTGTCAAGACCTTCATTTATCAAAGCTGCTGTAACTGGAAAAACACACTAAAGCAAAAGAAATAACTTGGTTTCAGTTATTTGACTAAAGAGCACTACCACAAAGAGGCAGAACACTACATCTCTCAGTGAAATCTGCTTGGAGAGAATTAACTGTATCCACATCTTCTAACACCTAATGATGACTGTGGGAGGAGGCTGCTCACTACAGGGAGGAGCAGGAATCACAGTGCTCTGCACAGGACAGGACCAGAGCTGCACCAAAAATGACAGTTTTTGAAAATCCAGAATGAGTTGGAAAGATTGGATCAATCCTAGCAGGCCCGGGGTTTTATCACAAGCAAAGAATCCAACACATTGAACTTGTATGTTGCAAGCATGATGAAACATAGTGTTAGCACTTGGAGAGTGAGGGAGCCTGTGCTTCTCAGTAATTGGTATTCAAAAATCTGATTTGCTAACGTTTGACTTTAAAAGATGCATTACAGAAATGCATATGCAAGATACATAACATGCATCTCTTTTAAGCTAAGACTACATGACTCTTAGACTATACCTTGTGAGGAAGCTTAGAAGTTAATTATAGTTGCCACATTAAAAGCTTTAGCAACTCAGGTCTTTTTGTGACCAATGGCATTATGTAACTTTTTCATCTACCTTTTATTGTTTGATTCATTATACATCTCAGATGGTACTTTTTTTCATTTTTCGTCATGTTTATGTAGCCCACAGTTTCAGGAACTTTTTTGTGTGAGGTCTGTAGAAGAAGGTTATTTAAGACTCTGGGGGGGGAAAACAGAGATACCACTCTCATTTTTTAGGTCTAAAGAAAAGGTCTAAGATTCACAAGGTCACAACAGGGACACAGTTTTTCTACTGTCAGTCCAGAAGAGAGAAAATCTCTTCCCAGTGTCCGTGGGTAGAACATGATTGGAGCAATTGGTAAATAGCATGCTTCAGACAGTGTGCACATACGTACTCAAGGCTGATTTTTGCCATCTATTTAGCTGTAATTGAAGACACCCAGTTGCTTCAGTCATTACTCTTTTCTCTGCATTGGTCTTTGTGAAAAGGTTTTGAAATGGAAGTTTGGTATGTGTGGCACATTTAATGCCACCAGCACTACTTATGCTAAGACCTTGAGCTTATTTGCAGTTGGTACTTTCTGCCTTCTCTTTTCAGATGTGGATTTTCCTTAGCTAGCAATTGATGGGGTAGAAGGAGGAGAAGAGAGCTTAATTGGTATGATTTATGCAATAATTTCTGCCCTTTATTACATGATAATAGAAAATCATTCTAAAGAGCTTAATTCTTCCTCCCTCCACCCAGTGTAAAATTGAGGTGGAGAGTAGTTCTGCTGACAGGAGGAACCTACTGAGCTCCAGGATTCTGGTGGAAGGTGCTCTTGGTCTTTTGTAGGAGATTAGGTTTTCCCTGTATTAAAATGCTGGTCTTTTTTACCACAGATCTTTTATTTGCTAGTGATTGATTATTTTTTTTTAATTTGTTTTGTCCTCTGTCTATACTGTTTCACTGAGTGAAAAATAGTCATAAGGGGAGAAGGGAGGACAAACAGTGAAACATGTATGCTGACAGATGTTCCTATATATATGATTAAGGACAGAAATGTGCTCTGTGTATTTTGCCTTTCATCCCACAGTATGATTCAGGGGATGACTTTTTTTTCCTAGATCACTTAAAAGATCTTTGAGGCAATTTGTAGAGATATGATTCTGATAGTTTCTTTGTTATTTATGTAGGAGTTCTAAATGCTCCCCTTCTGATTAATGACAGCTATTGTTTTTTTTTTTTTTTTTTCCTTCCTCCCATAGTTTTCTCAGTGGAGCTTGCTTTTCTCTTGTAGAATCAGCATCCTTATAGGCAGAAAGTACTGATTCTCAGAGAGTATGAAGTTTAGCATTTTCTCATTTATTCCCCTTTAGTTATATTTTATTATTATTGGACTTCTACTTACTCTCTCTTTTTAAATTATTTTTCATTCTCTTCCTTGATTTTGTCAACATTCATTCCCCCTTGTGAATAGAAAGTCTGTGTTTTTCAGTAGATAGCTGTGTCTGTGTGTTTAGAGTTCCCACCAATCTCTGACACCATTTTTTTTCACTGAGCACGTTCATTTGCAAAATGATCACTCTCCCTTAAAAGAATAAGCATAGTAGGTTGCTTTACTGTGCATCTGTACCACAGTTTCTTTATGGCAGATGCATGATATATCTATGTATATAGCTCCAGGACCATTCCACTGGAAGAACGGCTGCATGATTCTCTTTGTAGGCTGTTTTGCTGGTTTGTATCTTACCATCAGAAAAACCTTTTCTTGTGATGTTATACCATTGGAGAGAGAACTGTGCAAAGAAAGTACAAACACTGTGTGTCATGTCAGGGGTGCAAACAGGCATTACAGATAAAAATTTGTATCGTCCTAAGCACAATTATAACTCCATGTGACAAATGACTTCCTTTTCTTGCCATATTTAAACTAGCGATACGGTGTACTCTTGATTCATTGCTTTTATGTCTGCATTTCCTCTTCATCTTGGTTACTGTTTTAGGTCTATGCTATCTTACTAATTATTCACTCTGAGCAATCAATTACTTCATCTAACAAATTTCAAACAAACAATGAAGCTATTTTACCTGGATTTTTTGAGGTCCCCTCCCAACAGTATTGCAGGTATGAGTAGTGCATCCATGTGTATAGATATAAAATATCTTTTTGGGACATAGTTTGTTAGCATTACAACACCATGTCTGCAACACAGAGCTGCTTGGAAAGTATCCAGTAAAACCTTGAACCTTTTCCAGGAAAATAAGCTTTGCATGTGCTGACTATAACAAGAGAGCATGAGAAGCTAATTTGTTAGTGGGTTTATTATCACGTTTTACTTTAAATTTGATCTCCTAAGATGTGTTGGGGAGAGATAAGCATCAATAGAACTGTAGTTGTAAAAATTAGCGATGCTCAGGTAAGAAACTTTTGCAAAGCCTTTTAACCCATTTGTTTATAAGTGGCTTTGGAGGTATTTTACCCCTTACTGTAGGTTGCCTAAAAGAATATACAGAAAATTAAACAAACAAAACCTAAACAAAACACCACCAACAAAAACCAATACCAACAGAAACCAACCAACCAGATTATCACAAGCTATTTGTTATATATATTTGCCATGTGTTAATGTGTCTTGGAAGTTTTACTTCAGTTTTTATTATTAAGCTGACTTAAATTATGATCTTCCTAAACTTTTTACCAAAAAGTATATAAGCTTCCTTTTTTTTTGGTCTTCTTTCTGTTTGCAGGGTTTACTCTTGATCTTATATTTTTGTGTGTTGGATGTTTCTTAAAAACATTGTAATCTATTTTGCAATTCTGTAGAGCTTATTTCTTGGTAGCTAACTGTTCCTGGTTTTAATTTAACTAGTTCTGGAAAATTTATAGAATAATAAAGCCTAGTGTGCTACCTTTGCAAGTTTTCACCTGTTTTGCATTGATGCTGAAAATGTATGCTTTACTTTACGCATGCTGTAGTCAACTGTGATGGAGCTGTCTGAAGTTAACCACATGCTAAGAGTTAATGAATAACCTAACAAATGAAAAAGAAGATGGAGGAGAGAAAAGTGAAAGCATTACAGCAACATCAAAAAAATTATGTGGTTGCTCAGTTGGCTTATTGTTAGGCTTTTCTTGCAAGTTTTTAAATTGCATCAAGTTTTATGATCTAAATTCATGGTATGGGCAGAAACAATGTAAACTTTCCTACGTAGTGGAATATTTCTTTGTAGGGATAATATCTGCCAGTTGCATGGCAGCACTTTGATGACTAGAGGACACCACTGTTTTTTACCACTTTGTACCACTAAACTGATTCCCAATGATTTACGGAATTGTCCACATTTTATAACTTTGCCTATAGCCAAGCACCTGTGTACAGGCCACATGGAAAGCTGATGCCCATCAGTAACATCCATGGGCTGTGGAAAAGCAAAACCAAGCTGTGAATGTCATGGGCATTTGAATATAGTAATAGATATCAAAGGTTTGGAAATGGCAGTTTGAGATGTGCTGTCACATACCCTTTACCCTCTTAAATATGGCTATTAGCAAACAGTGCTTAATTATACAATCATATACTTTTTTTTCCTTTTGCCCTTTATATTCTGAGCACAAAAGCCTGTCCAGTGTTTCACGTAAATTCTTACCATTTCTTCTTTTGAGCAGTGCCTCACTTTGACTGTACAACATTGTTGTTGGAGGAGCTCATAGTACCTTCCTGTACTAATGCAATCTTAATGCATGATCCTCCTCCTGTTGTTGAACTTCTAGTTCTACCCCAGTCTAACAACATGCACAACATTATCTCTGTGGGGCTGTACTGCAATTTTGGGTGTTAGCTTAGATTTATTTAACAGTCTATTTTTCATACCAAAGTTGTTTTCTTTGTGCCATTATAATATGACTAAATTGCAGCAAATTTCTGCCATGTCAATGAATGACACTTTGGTGACTGCAGGGGCCATGTTCTTCCCAGATTTCACACTCCTATTGTTTTACATGGAAGATCTTGATCTCTTCAGAAAAGTGCACCATGGCAGGAAGGTCATGGGCATGTTTTTGGTTTTGTTTTTTCCTACTCTCTCCAGTTATTTTCAGAGCTCTCTGCAATTCAGTTTGCATTGAAAACATGTTGAGTCTTGTCCAAGAGGGACTGGGCCAGCCATGTCATTCTGGGTGATCTTAAGCTGTTAGGCACTGAGATGTCATTACCCATACTAATTTTAGTGCTCAAATTACATCTGTGAGGCATTAACGATGTTTGGTAAATCTAAGGTGCAGTCTGTGCTGCTGTCTTGCCGAGCACCATGTAGAGAGTTGTCCAACAAAAAGCAGTAAAAAAGGGGATAGCATTTGCAGGGCAGTTTTCTTTGGGCTCTTCAGAAACCATCCTGTATCCATAGAGGAGGTCATACAATGCAAATTGGATAGGTCAGTAGACAGATATATACAGTACTGTGCAATGTGTGTCCCATACTTGGTTGACAGTGAAATCATTAACAAAGGGAAGGCTTTGTGACTGTTGATATTCTCAGGCTCTTCTCAAAGCCTTTGCTTTAAGCCACTGGCAGATTCAGGCAGGCATCTTCTTGCACTGGTTCCTAGCATGTTCTTGGACAGGAATGGGACATTCCTTGTTTGAAATGAGGCTCCAGAATACAGATTATTTTGTCCATTCCCTTCCCTTCTTTTGCTCCCCTCCTCTTTCCCCAAATCAGGCATGCCAGATTGTTTCCCTTTCTCCAAGACAGACCCATTCAAACCCTGAAGCTAAATAATACGCTGTTGGCTCTTGCTTCATTTTGTTGTAGCTGATTTAAAATTCTGAGAAATTAAGCATCCTCCCATAAGAGCATCAAGCAAGCAAAATGTGTTTGATACTTTCTGTAAGAAGGAGCACCTGCTGGAATTTTATGGGTTCTCAAGCAGGGAAAGGATTGAGCTTTCTCTCTTCCACCTGGAAGAGTCTTACTGCTGTTTCACTTTTTTTTTCATGCTTCCCCCCATTTTTGCTTGTTTGTTTTGGGCTTTTTCCCCTCACCTTCCTTTTGAATCCTTCCCTTCCTTTTACTGGCACTGATCTGGGTTGCATAGCATGTGCATGCTCCTTCCAGACTGATTCCAATGCCTGGGTTGTATTTCCAAGAGTAAGAGAGTGATCTTTACTTTCATTGGGAAGTGTTAAGGGAGGTGTGCGTACAGTGTGCTTCATGAGTTACCTAGCATGCTGTGTGTGATGTAAAGTCTGTTGACTTTCATCTCACCCTTATGTAAATATTCATGCTAGGGAGGAAAAAATCAAGTGAACATCATATTGTCTCCTGATTGATTGAAGATGTGGTTTGTGAGGTAGCAAGTAAATTTAGGTTCAAATGAAAAACAGGTCTTGAATCTTTGTAATTAAGATTTTTAAATGAAATGTTTTTATGCAAAGCAAGTTAAATTTTTATTTCTTCTTCTTCCAATATCCTGTATACAGACATGCAGGGGGCAGACAGCAATCCTAGAGGACTTTTGATTGAATTTACCCTGAGTCCTAAGCAGTGACTGCTTGAAATCAAAATTTCAGAGCTGATCTAGTTAATGTATGAACAGAAGTTAGTTAGATGGTTAGTGGGAAGGCCTGAGACATAAAGAGATCTTTCTTGGGATATATTTAACATAACTTTTTCAATTCTTTGTTTTTTGGGTTGTGGCATTTGGGGGGGGGGGGGGTTTGTTGGTTTTTTTTTCCTGCCATCCCATTGAGTAGCAACAGTCTATCCACCCCACAATGGTTAGTATAGCACAGAGCTTGATGCAACCCTGGTTGAGGTCAAGCACTCCAATTCAAACCTCTCAAGGGCTTTCTCTATGTGTTGCCAGTGTACTGGTAAAAATGACTTTAAACTCTTGTCAGCGCAGTTACTGGTGCATGCATCACAGTCCCACTCAAATAAACCTGTCACAACACAGTCAGCAGCTAGAGAAGAGTACAAGGGCAGGCCTCTAGCTTTTCATTCGAGCATCACTAAACGTGCACAGAGTGCCCAATTATTTCAGCATTATTGAGCAAGCCTACAGGAGGACCCAAGCCTTGCTACATTAGATTTTCTTTAGTAATTTGCTCAAGTACCACTGAGGACACTTAAAGGGCTTAAAACGGTGGCTGCAACCAGCTTCCTTTTCTGGATTGTTAATTCAGGTTTTCTCTTTCAAATTAACTCTCACTGCATGCTGTGCAGTAACGCTGGGAGAACTGTTTAACACTAATTTTCTCAATTTTCAGCTCTTTTTTTTTTTCATTATATAACTGCTTTTATAGTTATGTATGCTTTGATTAGATGTGTATTGTAGATGGTGCATTTCTGCTAGAAAGAGTAAAATGTAATACCTCTGTCAGAAAAAAAAAGAAAGTTCACCAAAACTAAACTTCCTTTCCTTTTCTGGGGGGTTTATTCTTTTAAGACAGCCTGAAGTTTACCAATTGTGTTGTGTCCAAACATATGGACATTTTTAAAATGCTAGGATGTTGTGAGAGTTGATATCTGTATCATTTAGTTGCATTAGTAGATCTGATCAATCATGTTTCATGTACAGGAGCAATTGGACAACCCCCAGCTCCCTGAACAAATTCAAGATCTGTGTTTCATTTTTCACAGCAGCAACAACTCCAGGCTCAGCATCTGTCACATGGACATGGTCTTCCTGTGCCGCTCACTCCGCACCCCTCAGGTTTGCAGCCTCCAGCCATCCCACCCATTGGCAGCAGTGCTGGTCTCCTGGCACTGTCCAGTGCACTGGGGGGGCAGTCCCACCTCCCAATTAAAGATGAGAAGAAGCACCACGATAATGATCACCAAAGAGGTAGGTGCTGACACATAAGTATGTGACTTCACTTGTTTCTCTTCTTAACATTTTTTTTTAAATTTTCCTCTTACAAAGAAGAAGAAAAAAAAAAAAGTATTTTCATAAGAATTTCCAGCAAATTGCTTCAGTATTTTTTACCAAGCAATAGCCAGAAATTGTGTTTAAATACTAGAAATCCAGTTTTATAGATCTGCCTCTATAGTATTAATAATGAACTCTACAGAAAAGTTAACATCTGTGCAATTTATTATTTAACAGACATCAGGATTCTTTCTTCTGAGTATGATAAATGTGTAATTCTACGTAAACTAACTAGCACTTTTCTCTTTCTCCCCTCACCTCCCCATCTCCTGCCACTGCCTCCTCCCCTCCTTGTGCACTGGGGCTGTTCCACATGCAGACAGGGACTCCATCAAGGTAGGACTATATTTCATAGGTGTAAGGGGTGACTTGAGAGAGCTGCATGCTGTGTTTTTCTGAAGTATGGCCAAGACCGGTGGAAAAATGTCACAAAGTGAAACCAGGTTGTGGCACTCATGTTGATTAGCAGAGCCCTGAGTAAACTGCGTATCACTCTTAGAAAGTGGCCGATAGTGGGACAGATAGATTTCAAGTGACCTGCCATCCAGTGGTGGAATGACATTGAGGCTCTTCCTGGATATAAGGAACAAGCTGCCCAGCTCTTCTCTGACCAAGCTTATGAGACAGAAAGAATTAATTGGTACTTTTAAGTAATTTGGAGGCTGTAAACTGTAATTTTCATATATTTTAATAACATAGTTACAGAAGCAGACTTCTGTCACTCACAGTGGAGAGGTGGGGTGCTGCCACTGCTCTTTCCAAAGCAGCTGGATAGGAGCAAGGTGCCATTCCACACCCCAACGAAGGTGGCATTCACACTGAAGATCCTGGCTTCCATCTCCAAAAGTTAATTTTCAAGACTGTGAAAGACTGAAGCTTATGTGTGTGAACCATCCTGTGCGTGATAGTGTTTATAAGTAGATGTAATGCATACCTTGCAACTTGTGTAATTTTGAGCATTCACTGATGCATGGGACTGTGATTCAGCATATGTGTCTAGATGCTTGTCCATACTGGATAGCCACCAGTCTTTCAGAGGATCCTGGGCTTTTAATGCTGCAGTTGAACAGGTGCATCTTGGCCCTGCCCTCTTCCTGGATCAGTCTGCTCTCCTTGCTGCTGCTGCTGGCAGTTTACCAACTCGCAGCAGACCTGGTTGTTGCCAGCTACATGGTTACCTACACAGCTCCAGGTAGCTGGATATAGTTACAGAGTAGAGCCTGAGTGTCTTGCACAATTTTCAGGAACCTTTTCAGGTGATGATGAGTGTGAAATGAAAGATACACTTCTCTTACAAAGGGCAAGACCTATGCCCCCCTTTTTCATCACTGACAACAAATTTGTGAAGTATCGAGTAGTGTTATTTTAAGGAAGATGGGAATTTACTCCTGGTGTTGGCCAAACGGCAGAAGAGATGTTCACAGCACGAGTCTTGGATGCATTAGACAAGATTACCATAGGATTGCAAGGCAGATGTTACTGGTATGCTCTAGATGGTGTTGAGAGGAGCACGGTACTGGGCACAGGCTTTGCCTCCACCAGAGAGACCTGGCTGGCTGGGACTGCTGTGCAAGGGCCTGTGCCTTTGCTACTCTGGCAGCTCCAGGTGGGGACAAACCCACAGCCTCCCCAGTGTACCCATTCTGTCCCTGGCAACTCTGCTGTGTCCCAGCCAAGTGCAACTGAGCCGATGGTTGTCAGTTTTGCTGTTACCCACATGGCTCTGCATAACAACCAGGAGCTGACAGGAACTGTCAGTTTTTACTGTGAGCAGCAAAGGCACCGAAGCTGTCTATCTGCTGGCACAGGACAACAGCACATCAGATTTCACTTCAGCTTCCTTGTCATGAGGGCTAGAAACTGGGATTATTGCTTTATGCAGTCTGGCTGGGCACAGAGTAATGATGGTTTCCCTAGTGCACCTCCTGTTCACTGTGAGCAGATAGTTTTAGTCCATTTTCTTTTTTCCTGCATGCAAACAAACAAGTACAAGTAGGGTAGATACCTAAATGTGGGAATAAAAACCCACCTGGCTTCTTTAGTAAGTTTGCATACTTGTACAGTTGGAACCATGAGTGTTTCACTTAAGAAAGCGAATGAGGAGAGCTGCAGGTATTTGCCAGTCGCCCACTAGCTGTGTCTGTGGGATGTTGAGATGTTTATGCTGGCACGGATGTTACGGGGAGTGTTTATACTGAAAAAGGCTGATTTTGTCTGGGAATGATTCAAAAGCACTGTTATTCATACAGCTTTGAGAAGGAGAGGAAGGTATTGCTACTTTGTGCCAATTTACTTAGAAATGATAAGTAGATGTTTGTCTTGCGTGTTGTTCAGGTTGTGAGTTGGCTTGTGTGTGCGTATTATGGCGCTTGCTGCCAGCTTTGCAAAGTGAAACAGTTTGCTAATTTCCTTAAATGTTTTTCAGTGATGCCCAGAGTAGCAGTTAGTTGCTTGTTCGATCGATCAGTCCTCCCTTAAGTGGCTCCTGGTTAAGAGAGGCTTTTCATGATTGTCTGCTGTGTGACTTGAGATGCTTTTTGTCAGCCAAAACGTGCTAGTTGCCAGCAGCTGGAGTCTGTGTGCTTGTATTAAATAATTTATTCATGCAGGATAATGCTCCTTAACATTTAACAGGTAATGAACGTGACATAAATTTCCTTCTTGCTTTTAATTTTTCCCTTTCCTCTTCTAATGTGCAAACAGGCAGCTCTGGTACTCTAAATAGTAAGTAATTTTTGGCCATCTGTCAAAAGGAAATTTCAATACAAATTTAAATTAATGGTGCCTGAAATTTTTTATAGCTCCTCTAAAAGTCTCTAATGTGCAGAAAATTCTGAATCTGCTGGTAGTAATTAGTGTAGCATGTAATGAGGATATGGGCAATGTTATACAGCCCCAGTGTAACGTTTTGATATGGTAGCAAAATTTTGATTTATACAAGGTTGTGCCTGGGTTTAATTGTGAGAGACACTTTAAAGTGTTTTCTTGGTGATACAGATTATTAAGCATGGCAGATTTTAGAATAGCTCATAAAGTGTAAATTTACACTTTAGTGTGTGATTCAGATAATGAAGGTACCCTGCACATTTCTGAAAGAAAGGAGGTTGTCTGAAGTGTCCCTTCTGTTGTCACCACTTACACCACTTTGGATTTGCTGAGCAGTTGTCTTCAATGAAACTTGCTGTATTTAGCTGTGCTGGTCTCGACTCTCCTCCTGGCTCAGGCCAGGGCAAAGGCAGTTTGCCTTACTCTTCTAAATGTTACATTTTCTGCCTGGTAAACCAGACCTGGATCACATCCTTCCCAGCACCTTCCCGGAGCGAACAGTTTGGTGGTGAAACAGAGTAGTCATCTGCCAGATGACACGAGATTGTCCAGGAGCTGTTCCTAAATAATAGATCAGCATTGCCACAGCAATCTCTGTGGAGAAGGGCAGCTTTGGGAGCTCTCTGAATTCGTGTTGGCTTCAGTCCTCCAAATCCTTTGCAAAGTTCCAAGTGTGGGAAAACTCTAGATGTGGTAAACTGGGTCATGGGAGTGCTCTTTGTGCAGTGGCAAGGCTGTGGAGCAGACAAAGGGAAGGGAAGGGAATGGTGGCAAGCGCCAGGGCTGTGCTCTTAAGTTCAGCCCTGGCTTAAGGGCTCTGAGGGAATATAATGTGTTTAGACACAAAGACAAACAGCTCTGCAGTTAACTGAGCAGCTCCTCACAGAGGACTTGGTGTATCCCCTTTTCAAAGCAGTAAAACTTTTTTTTTTTTTCCTATTCTTAGTGGATTCTTGAATGCTAATTGCACCCTGCAAGGATTTTTCCACCTCCTGCAAGGATTTTTCCACCTCCTGCAAGGATTTTTCCAACTCCTGCAAGAACTGCTGATGCAGGAGGTGTGTTAGGAGGTGTGTTATTCTTC
>JANIJG010022930.1:0-14559 GCA_024611175.1 Megaceryle torquata
CCAACCCCCCCTGGCTCCAGCCTCCTGTCAGGAGCTGTCAGAGCCAGAAGGTCTCCCCTGAGCCTCCTTTGCTCCAGACTGAACAAGCCCAGGTCCCTCACCTGCTCCTCACCACACTTGTCCTCTAGACCTAGTCCTTCAATGTCCATCTGCTTCTGGATTACTATTCAGCTTTGGAGCCAGGAGCTTAGTCTCGATGTTTCTGTAGTAATGTGGCACTGACACCAACTCTCTACGTACTCGTCTGTCAGAGCAACTGTGCACTGCAAGGGGTGTAGATGGACATGAGTGGGATCATTACGGTCACGTTTTAAATGAGGAGCACAACTCAGGTTCTCCCTGTTTTCCTGCTGAGTGACCTCTTGCTGTAGGTACTTTGCCTTCACTGGTGCTGGTGGAGGAGCAGTTCTGCTACACTGAAAATACCCTGCAAGTGGCGTGGGCTGAGACAGTGCTGCCTGTCACGAGCACAGTGCTGTACGTGCCCGTGCGACCGTGTCTGCAGGAAACATGAGGTTTCCTGCAGCGGTTTCCCTTGTGATGGAGGAGTTACTGCCACACGTGTGTGTGCCGATGGTCTGCACACTCACGGGAAGAAAAGCCTGCACTGGGATTAGCATGGGATTAGTTGTTTTCACCCCTCTGGAGGGAGAAGGGGAGGTTTCCTGTCAAGTGCAATCCCGTTGTGGTTTTATTCTGTTTTCTATTTAGTTCATTTCTTGCCGCCCTCAGCATTTCAGTGTTGTGATCGGACAGCACCGGGTATTTCAGGATCTGTCTGGTTCCTGGCAGTGGTTTATCTCTAACCTGGTGCATGAACAGAGAGGAGCTGGGAACATGTCTGTTTTCCATTCCCAGTAGCCCCGTTGGCCGAGTGCACTCTGGGCTTTGCACATTGAGGAGCTCCTGGAGCCAGCTGTCTGGCCATGTTGTGTCCATCCTGGGCTTGCTCAAGTCCTATCCTGTGACCATGCAGAGCACCTGCTGCTTGCTCCTGGGTTTTTGTTGCTCCCAGAATTGCTGGGGCTGCCTGATGTCTTGCTGCTCCCACCCTCCATTCTTCTCCTGGCCCTTTCAATGTAGTTGTGTCCTAATTTTCAAGCCCTGCAAATCCTTCAGCAGAAGTTCAGCAGCAATTGGAGATTGTGGTCAGAGCGAGTGATGTGCTTGCTTCTCAGCCACCTGACTCATCTCCATTTGGGGTCAGGGTGCACATCTAATTAGGCTGCTGATGTCATGCTTATCCCTCCTTTCTGCCACTGGGTTTATTCACTTTGCTAGTCCATGTCGCCCACTGTCAGCTGTGGGCTGTGCCATGTCCCAAAGAGGACTGAGCAGCATCACCTGGCATCTGTTCACTTCATCTGACCTGTGTGGTCTGTTGCGGGCTTTGTGACCCCTTCCTGACTCTGGTCTTTTCTGGACACCACCCTAGGTCTTCAGCAAGCCCTGGAACATCAATGATTGCTCCCTGCATCTCCTCCCTGAGATTCCTGAGGTTCCCTGGGACTGTTCTGTCCATGCTGTCCTTCCTCTGGAGCCCTGTTTGCCATCTGCAGGGTGGAGCCCAAACTCTGTTCTCATTACACATTGTATGTCCTTCCTCCACAGAAACAAGGACACAACCAGGGACGAATTCATCTTCTACTCCAAACGTCTGATGAGGCTGTTGATTGAACATGCCCTCTCCTTCCTGCCACTGAAGGTGAGCAGCTGCTCCTCAGGTGTGGCCATGGCCATGTCCCCCCTCCTGAGCCCCCTGGGCCATGTCCACACTCCCTTCTGCTCCCCTTTCTGCAGTCGGTCACCGTGGAGACACCCCAGGGGACAATGTACGAAGGAAAGCGGTTCCACAGGCAGAGGGTGAGGTGATGCCCCAGCCCCTTTCTCCCCACAAGCATGCAGTTGCCCTGTCTTGGGTCTGTATGGTTTGGAAAACCTTGTGGTGCCAGGGTCCATGCCTGTGCAGATAGCTGCTCAGTGGGGCTTGTTCCCGTCCTGCGGTGCCACGGCATCCAGAGCTCACCGGAGCACAGTGCTTAGCAAACACGTTCCTGTCCCTTCCCAGATCACAGGCGTGTCCATCCTGCGCGCAGGGGAGACCATGGAGCAGGCCCTCACTGCTGTCTGCAAGGACATCCGCCTGGGCAAGATCCTCATCCAGACCAACCACGACACAGGCGAGCCCGAGGTGAGCAGCACCCACTGCCCCAGCACGGAGCCCCTGGCGCCGCAAGGTGGGTGACCACCTCCCCATCCCTCCCTCCTCAGCTCCACTACCTGCGCCTGCCCAAGGAGATCAGTGAGGACTACGTCATCCTCATGGACAGCACCGTGTCCACCGGAGCTGCGGCCATGATGGCCGTGCGGGTCCTGCTGGTGAGGGGCCAGGGGCAGCAGGGTGCAGGGTGGGGACGTGGGGCACTCGCTGCCAGACGGGATCTCATGGCTCCATGTGCTGCAGGATCACGATGTGCAGGAGGACAGGATCTTCCTGCTGTCACTGTTGATGGCTGAGATGGGGGTGCACTCTGTGGCCTATGCCTTTCCCCGCGTCCACATCATCACCACAGCTGTGGACAAGAGGATCAATGAGGAATTCCACATCATCCCAGGCATTGGTGAGGGCAGAGAGGGCTTGTGTCAGCACTGGTGTTCCAAGCAGGACTGGGACAGGGATCATCCCTCTTCACTGGGCACTGGGGAGGCTGCCCCTGGAATCCTGGGGTCAGTTTTGGGCCCCTCACTCCCAGAGGACCCTGAGGGGCTGGAGCGTGGCCGGAGAAGGGCAACGCAGCTGGGGAAGGGGCTGGAGCACAAGGGTGCTGAGGAGCAGCTGAGGGCCCTGGGCTTGTTGAGCCTGGAGAGGAGGAGGCTGAGGGGAGACCTTCTGGCTCTGACAGCTCCTGACAGGAGGCTGGAGCCAGGGGGGGATCAGTCACTGCCCAGGGCAGTGGTGGAGTCCCCATCCCTGGAGTGGTCCCAAAGCCATGGAGCTGTGGTGCTGTGCTACATGGTTTAGTGGTACCCTGGCAGTGCTGGGGAAATGGTTGGGCTTGATCTGAAAGGTCTGTTTCAACCTGAACAGTTCCATGTTGCTAAGGGTGTGCCTCATGGGCTGGGCCCCAGCCCCTTGCCAAAAGCCCTGATGGACACGCTGAGGGGGCCCTGGAGTCCTGGGAGGGTAAATTGTGATGGGGACAGTGCTGCCATCACCTCACTCTGTCCCCTCATCCTTCAGGTAACTTTGGGGACAGATACTTTGGCACCGACGGCACCTCTGCCTGGTGTGACAGTGACGGCATGGACTGCTGAGCTTGCTGGCCACGGGGCCACCGGCCAGGCTGGCTCCAGGGCTGGACCCTGCCTCTGCCCCCTGGAGGGGCTCCAAGCTGACAGCCTGTGCCACCCACCCACAGCACAGCCCTGCCAGCCCCCGGCTTCACCAGCCCCTCTCCTCCAGCCTGTCCACCCCCAGAGCCATCCTCCCGGAGGAGGAGGAGGGTGGGATGGAGGGAGGGATAGCAGCTCCTGCACCCCTGGGTAGAAGGGGATTCCTCACCTCTGGAGCCCTGCCAGCCACACCAGGTGGTCTTCCTGGGCCTGTGCCTGGGGCCCAGTCACCCTTGAGGAGATGGGGATGGGGTCTGGTCCCCTTGTGGGGTCCTTGGGGTTGTGTCTGGCCCCTGGGCCACCCCCTCCCCCAGGCCGTGCCCCACCCTGGGCAGACTGCCATGCTGGAATCTGTATTTATTTGTATTTATTTTGAGCAGCTGCCCCCCCGGCTCTCTGCCTGGGCAGCCCAGCTACTTGAAAACCATCAGGGAGTGGGGATCTCTGCAAGGAACCACCTTGTCCCCACCTGTCTGACACTCCATCACCTTCCAGTCCCCGGTTGGGCTCCGGGCTGGCTGGTGCTGCTGGGAGGGCAGGGGCGGCCCGTGTTGGCCGGAGGGTTTGATATTCAAACGCTCTCCTCCTGGTGGGGGCCTTCCTGGGGACCATCCCAGGGCTCCCCGTGTTCTGGGGTGTTAAGCAAGGCCGGCTCGGCCACCACCGCTCTTCTTGGCTCAGGTTCTTCACTGAAGGGGCAGCAGCGGGAGCAGGAATGACCCCAAGCTGGGCCCAAGGGTCTGGGGCTGGCCCGTGCCCCCCCTTTGCTGGCTGCGCCCCCAGCCCCAGTTGCTGCCCCCTCCCTCCTGCCCCAGCTGCCTTTGTTTTGTACCCCAATAAAAGAGCAGCATCAGCCCTGGGCGTCACCTCCTGCCACTGCCACCTCCCCCTGCTACCTCACACCAGGGGTGGGGGGAGGGAGGGGATGCCGTCTGCGGGGGTCTCGCCCTGTGCCGGGGGTGGGGAGCGGGGGGTGTCACTGTGTGTGTAAGGGGTGACGGGCACCACCGCGAGCCGGGGTGCTCGGCTGTGACTGCGAGGTCACTGCGTGCGGGGCTGTGTGACTGGGCTGTCACCGTGGGTGATGAGAGGTGTCGCTGTGGGGGGGGGGGGGCCCGTGCGGGAGCTGTCCCCGCGTACCGAGGTGCGCGGCCGATGCTGGCGGCGGGGGAGGGGCGGGACACGAAGGCCGGGCGCAGGCGCAGAGCAGAGTGGCGGAAGCGGCGGCGGCGGGAAGGGCTCAGGGCCGGGCCGGGGCGGTCGGTGCTGCCGTGCCCCTCCCTCCGTCCCTCGCTCACTTTGCCGCCATGGCGGGTCCCGGGCGGCTGTCCGTGGTCGGGGAGAGCCTCTACCGCGTCCTGGGCCTGCCGAAGGGAAGCTCCCCCGAGGAGATGGAGCGGGCCTAGCGCTACAGCGGGCACCGGGGCAGGCAGCCTGCGGCCGGAGCCCGGGGCGGTCGGGGCCGTCCCGGAGACGGGGAGGGGAGGCGAGGCGGAGGCGCGGAGAGACCGTGGGGCGGCCTGGCCTAGGGACTGTACCGGGAAGCGAGGGCGGGGCTTGGCCCGTGGCGGCCCCGTCCCGGTGCTACCGGCCATGTCCCGCCCCGCAGGAACCTGTCCCTCAAGTACCACCCGGCCAAGAACCCCGGTGACCCGGCGGCGGCCGAGCGGTTCAAGGAGATCAGCAGAGCCCACGCCACGCTGAGCGACCAGGTCAAGCGCCAAATCTACGACGAGTACGGCTCCCAGGGGCCCTATGTGGTCGAGCAGCTCGGGGACGATGCCGTCGAGCACGATTTCCTCGCGTCCAGTAGATGGTTCCGGGTGAGCTTTGTCCCTGACCGGCCCGTCCCTGGCACGGGGCATTGCTGGGGCAGCACGGGTGGGCTCAGGCTGCTGGCACGGATTGGGTGGGCTCGTGGGCAACCAGCTGCTGACTTGGGGGCACTCATGGGTGCCAGGCTACTGGCACAGCTCCAGTGGGCTCCTGGGGGCCCAGCTGCTGGCACCAATCGGGTGGGCTCATGGGGACTGGCTGCTGGCTCAGGTGGGCTTAGGAGGTCTGGCTGCTGGTTCAGGTTGGTGTATGGGGAGTCAGATGCTGGCACAGGTGTTCTCGCAGTGGCACAGCTGTTGGCATAGCTCCAGTGGCCTCACAGGAGCTGCTACCCTTTCCTCTGCAGGCTCTGACTGTTCTGTGGTGCTGTTATCTGCTGCTGGTGCTGCTGCTGCTGCAGGACTTGCTGCTCACTGAAGGAGGATAAGTCCTACAAATACGTCAACCTCAAGAACCCGGAGGTGCATGCAGAGGACAGTGGTGAGTCAGGCTGGCTGCATCTGGGTTAATGGTTGGACTTTATGATGTCCTTGGTGGCTGCCACTGGGTGACCTGTGGAGGTCTCCATGGGGCAAAGGCATTGCTGCAAGACTGCGCTGGCTGGAGGTCTGGGAGCCTTCATGGGGGTGTTGCGATGTCCCACATACTCACTAGCTACCACCACAGGGCAGGGCTGAGAGGCTGATCTGTAATTCTTCTCTTCCAGATCCGCAGATCCCCATCATGGCACAGCCCCCACCTGCCAGCATGGAGCCCTTGCCAGCTGTCAGCACCAGGACGAATGCCTGAGGCTGGCCTTGGTCCTGCCGGCTCCCCCGGGACTCAGGGCAGGGATCCTCCTTTGGGACTGTCACTTTCTGGGACCCCAGTCACACCACCTGGGCTGGCTCGCCAGCCTCACAGTGGGTAGAATCTCAGGTTAATTTAGCCAGCATCAATGCAGAGGCTTCTCTGCCCCTGCTTCAGCTCTAGGGTGATGCCCCTGTCACCCAACACTGGTGGCAGGGGTGGCCTGGAGCCCATACTGCTGCAACCCATTCCCAGTGCCTCCTCGCCTGCTGCTGTGCTCCTGCCAGGCACTGGGCACCAGCCTGACAGCCACGGGTGCAGACATCTCCAGGCCAGGCTCCACTGCTCTCTGGTGTCCGAGACCGTCAGCACTGTAACCTCTGGGGCTGGGCCAGGCCCACCGCCCACCCGCACGGGGACCCTCCTGATGGGTGCCTGGTGCCAAATGCTGTTGTGCTCAGGGTACTGTCTTCTGTGCCTCTGTTCTCTACCCAGGGCACTGGCTTCTCCGCATGCTCGCTGCTGCTGCTGGCCAGCTCCTGCCAGGGCTGGGCCCAGCACAGGCACTTCCCTTGGTTTGTGTAGGTTTTATGGCACCATTAAAGGGTGACAGGAGGGGAGCATGTCTCCGTGTGTCCTGAGCACTCCACAGCAGGACATGCCTCTGCCTGGCCTTGCTTCGTGCTAGGGTGGCTGTGGCCATGGGTCCTGTGCAGGGGTGGGCTGAGCAGAGTGTGGAGTAGGTGGGTTGTGTCCAAGGGGTGGCTTTCTTGCAGGGGTGAAGGTCACTCTGTCTTCTGTCACCTTCCTGGGACAGCTCTGTGTCCCCAGCTGGTTCTGGCTCTCACAAGGCTGTGCTGTTCCACCCCTCCTCACTGCTGCAGTGCAGAGCTGTTGTGGTTTGAGCCCACCCAGCTGGCACTAACGCTCTGCAGCAGCCACTTGCTCCTTACCCCCTTGTTGGGATGGGGAGAAGAAAACACAACAAAAGGCTGGAGGGTCGAGACAAAGGATAGGGGAGGGCACAGCCACCAGTTACGGTCATGGGCAAAGGACAAACTGGACTTGGATGAACAAAACCCATTTAAACAAAACCACTACCCATTCACCACTTGGATCAGAGCAGGGCAGTGAGAAATAAAACTTGGTCTTACACCTTCCCCCCACCTTTCCCCTCCTCCCAGGCTCAGCTCTGCTCCCAGTTCTCCACCTCTTCCCCAGCAACGGGGGGGATGGGGAATGGAGGCTGTGGTCAGTTCATCACATATTTCTGCTGCTCCTTCCTCTTCAGGGGGAGGACTCCACACATTCTTCCCCTGCACCATCATGGAGTCCCTCCCACAGGAGACAGACCTCCACGAACTGCTCCCATGTGAGTCCTTCCCCTGGGGCTGCAGCTCCTTATGACCTGCTTCAGTGTGGGTCCCTTCCATGGGCTGTAGTCCTCTGGGAACAGAATGATCCAGCATGAGCCTCCCTCCCACAGTCACAGTTTTCTTCAGGATCAGCCCCCTGCCCCCTCCACAGGCCACAGATGGGATACTGCTCTGCTGTTGATGGGCTCCAAGGGCTCAGCCTTTAGTCTCGCCATGAGCCGAGGGGCAATGGCTGCTCCAGGGTGCCTCCCTGGCTCCTTCCTCACTGACCTCGGTGTCCACATGGTTGTGTCTACCATGCCCCACTCCAGCACAAAAGAACCCCCAAACCAAGTAACTTGCCCAACATTTTTTCTCTTGAATATGTTATCATAGACGTGCTGAGTGGCTTGGCCTTGGCCAGAGTGGGGGTCAGTGTGTAGCCAGGGGAGTTTCTAGAAGCTTCTCACAGGAGCCACCCCTGTAGCCCCTCTCCTGCTACCAAACCCCTCCAGACACAAGCCTAACACAGAGCAGTACCAGCTGGGCTGGGCACCCTGGTCCCACCAGGGCCTGCACAGGGACTATCTCTGTTCTTCCCACCGTGGATGTGCCGTGTTGTACCCTCCTGGTCTCCCTGTGGTCTAAGGGGAGATCCCACCCTGGCTGCTGCCAGCAGCCATGGGGCTGGCAGATTGGTGTGTGGGTCCTGCTGCCCCAGACCTTCCCCTCCCTGCTGCCCAGCTCCTGCACAGCTCTCCTGAGAGCTGTGGCCTTGCTGAGGGCCAGGGCTGGACAGTGCCATCCCATCGGGGGCAGGGAGAGCGGCAGGGTGGACACAGAGAGCCCTTCACCTTTCCCTCCCACGCCCCAGACAGCAGCCTCTGCCCGCGGCCGCACGGGCTGTCTCACCCCCTAAATATAGCCGGAGTGTCAGAGTGAGTGGTGGCATGAGGTGGGAGGGGTGTCCTGGCACCGGACAGGGGGGCTGGCACTGGACGGAGTCAGTGGGGCCTGGGGACCCCGGTCCTGCTGTCCATGGGGGAGGACACGCGGCTCTGCTCCCCCAGGCCCGTCTCCCCCCTGGCTCTGCCAGCCTGCTGCAGCCCCTGGGCTCCGGGACGGGCCCCAGCTCCTCAACCTCCCGGGGCAGGAGGCAGCGGGAGGTCCTGCGGAGTCCCCGGGGAGAAGCACTACCCATCCCGGGGGAGTGGGGTTCCGGGCTGGGCTGGAGGGGACGGGTCAACTGGTCCCGGTGGGTCAATGGTCCCGTGGGTCAGCTGGTCCCCGGGGCTGAGGCAGTCTGGTCACGGGTGTCAGCCAGTCCCCACACGCGGGTCAGCCCGTTCCGGGGGTCAGCCGGTCTTGGGGGGTCAGCGGGGCCGGCGCCGATGGGTCCCCGCCGCGGGACCGTGACTCAGTGTCACCCGACGCCGCCGACAGCTGCGGGGCGGGGGCGGCTAAAATTAGCACCGGACTCCGTGGGGCCGGGGCCGGGGCAGAAGCAGAGCGGAGAGGGGGCAGAAGCAGAGAGGAGAGCGGGCAGTCGGAGCCGGAGCTGAAGGGGAGCCGAGCCGGGCCGGGTCGGGCCGGTACCGCTGCCATGAACTTCGCGGTGGGGCTGAAGCCGCTGCTGGCGGAGGCGCGGAGCATGGAGAGCCTGGAGAAGCAGCTCATCTGCCCCATCTGCCTGGAGATGTTCACCAAGCCCGTGGTGATCCTGCCCTGCCAGCACAACCTCTGCCGAAAATGTGCCAACGACGTCTTCCAGGTGCGCCCGCACTTGGGGCCAGGGGCCTGGATCCGGGCCCCGGCACTGGGGTCGGCTGACGGGACTGCCCGGCTGGGCTGCGCCTGTCGGTGTGCGGTGGGGGGAGTGTGTCCAGTGCTGTCTCCGTGGCTGTGTCCATCCGTGTGATGCTTGTGTCTCTCCATGTCTGTGGCCATGGCACGTCTGTCCATGTCTCTGTGCCCATGTCCATCCATGCTCATGTCTGTCCATGTCCACATCCGTGCCTGTCTGTACCTGTGTCTGTGTCTCCGTGTCTGTCCACGTCCATCTGTGTTTGGGGCTGTGTCCGTGTCTGTGCAGGGGATTTGGGGCACACAGCCAGGGGAGGTCTTGATCCCTGTGGCAGAGCCCAGGGCAGAGGCTGCCGGAGGGGCAAGCTGCAGGGGTGCTGATGCCGTGACTGTCCCTGGTGCCCCCCAGGCCTCCAATCCTTTGTGGCAGTCGCGGGGCTCCAGCGCAGTGCCGTCAGGTGGCCGGTTTCGGTGCCCATCCTGCCGGCACGAGGTGGTGCTGGACCGGCACGGGGTGTATGGGCTGCAGCGGAACCTGCTGGTCGAGAACATCATTGACATCTACAAGCAGGAGTCGGCTAGGTGCGAGGGGTACCGGGTAACCCTCAGGGGCATTGGGGATCCCCTGGGGGCATTGGGGACCCCACAGGGAAGTGAATCCTGGGGCAGGGGGAAGGGACCCCATGGAGGGGCTGCAGATGCAGGGTGGAGGGTGACTCTGGGGACCAGGGTTGTCCACATGGCCAGGCGTGTCCATGGGGATGGCAGTGTCCCTGTGGTTGGGTTATCCATGCAGCTGGGAGTGTACCTGAGGACCGGGGGTGTCCCTGGGAATCAGGGGTGTCCCTGGGGCTGGGGGTGTCTCTGGCGCTGGGGGTGTCTGTGGTGCTTGGGCTGTCCCTGGGGCCAGGGCCCACTGGTGGGCTGCGGTGCCCACCCCTGCCTGCAGACCCCTGCATGCCAAGGCCGAGCAGCACCTGATGTGTGAGGAGCACGAAGACGAGCGGATCAACATCTACTGCCTGCGCTGTGAGGCACCCACCTGCTCCCTCTGCAAGGTCTTTGGGGCCCACAAGGACTGTGAGGTTGCACCGCTGCCTGCTGTCTACCAGCGCCAGAAGGTGGGTGGCCCTGGGGGCCTGGTGAGGACCCTGGAGGTTGCCTGACTGGATGGCCTCCACACCATTCCATCCCATCCCTGTCCCAATCCCATCCCAAACCCATCTCATCTCATCCCCATCCTCACCCCATTCTCATTCCCATCCCAAACCCCGTCCAATGCTGTTCCATCCCAGAGTGAGCTCAGTGATGGCATCGCCATGCTGGTGGCAGGGAATGACCGCATCCAGGCCATCATCACACAGATGGAGGAGATTTGCCGCACCATTGAGGTGGGGGCCGGGGGGCATCCCTGGGGCCATGCTGGTGGTGGGGACATGGGCGGAGTGGGGCAGCCTTGAGCCCTGTGGTCTCACAGGAGAATGGCCGACGGCAGAAGCAACACCTGGGTCTGCGCTTTGACTCGCTGTGCAGCATCCTGGAGGAGCGGAAGAAAGAGCTGCTGCAGAGCATCACGCGGGAGCAGGAGACCAAGGTGCAGCGCGTGCGGGGCCTCATCCGCCAGTACGGAGACCACCTGGAGGCCTCCTCCAAGCTGGTGGAGTCGGCCATCCAGGCCATGGAGGAGCCTCAGATGGCCCTGTACCTGCAGGTCTGTGTGGGCTGGGGGTGCTGGGGTGTAGAGGTCCAGGAACCTCCAGCAGGGCTGGGGATCTGGGACGCCACATCCTCCATGGAATGTGGAGCTGCCCCAGGGATCTGTGGTGGGGAACTGGGGGGATAGGTAGCTCCGGGGGGTCTGGAGCTGCCCTGGGGCTGGGGGTGGGGTGGGGAGGGGTTGTCCGTGGTCACCCCAAAGTACTGGGGGCTGCCCCAGGGATGCACTGCTGTGGGGCTGTGGCAGGAGTGACATCCAGCTCCTGGGGACCCAGGTCCCATTGCTCCAGTGAGAGACTGACACAACTCCACCCACTTTCCTCCACAGCACTCCAAGGAGCTCCTGAAAAAGTAAGTTGGACTGGGGTGCACTGGGCTGGGAGGCAAGGGCAGGATGAGGGGCACAGGGCTGGGGAGCAAGAGGGGAGGGTGGGGGGGGCACAGCTGTGGCTGCTCATGGGCCTCAGGGGTGCTGAAACCACAGCTCCCAGGCTCCTCCTGTCCTGCAGGATCACAGACATGTCCAAGGTGTCAATGAGTAGCCGCCCAGAGCCTGGCTATGAGAACATGGACCACTTCTCCATCAACGTGGACTGTGTGGCTGAGATGCTGAGGACCATCGAGTTCCAGACAGGTGCCAGTGCCAGAATAAGTGCTGCCATGCCCAGGAGGATGTGGGGTTGCCCGAGAGCCACCCAGCACATGGACAGGCAAACCCACAGCCACCTCATGTCCTGCATGGGGCTGCATCTCCTCTGGCACAGGAATGGGGACATGTGGTCCCTCAACCACTGCTGGAGCCCCTGCAGGGTCAGGCCTGCCCCCTCCCAGCTCATGGGCTGGTGTGTCCCATGCCAGAGCCAGGCTTGCACTGGGTTGGTCACATCCCTCCTGGGGTGCCCCTGGGCTGCCCACGCCATGGAGAGGCAAGGTCCTGGCTGACCTGTGCCCTGCCTGCAGAGCCACTGGGCGAGGATGAGGCAGATGGACTCGGGGATGGCAGCGAGGCTGCAGCAGAGGAGGACCGGCTGGACAGCCTGGAGGTGGCTGAAGCCGTGGAGGGTGAGTCCCCCCTGTGTTATACTGTGCCTTGCTGTGCCATGCCTGGCTGCTGCCTTGGCTTCAGGGCTGTGGGGGCAGTTGGGGGTAGCAGAGCCCAGCGGTCTGGGCCTGCTGTGCCCCCAGAGCAGGGCCATGCTGTGCCATGCCCAGTGCCATGTGTGTGGCTGCATTGTGGCTGTGCAGCTTGCCCAGGCATCCCTGTGTCCATCTTGTCACCTGCTTTCCCTCTGCAGATGTGGGGCTGAGGCAGAAGCCAGTGAGTTCTTCCCATGGTGAGACCCTCACTAGGAACGGAGGGGGGGTGGGGGGGTGGGATGGAGACAGGACCAGGCCATGGGGTGCTGTGGGGCAGAAGAGGCACCTCCTAGGGACAGATGGATGGGGATGGAGGGGTTCACACCTTCAAGCCCCCCAGGCTGTCCCTGTCTCTGTGCCTGCAGGAGCCAGGGCAGGGTTCCTGAGGTCCCTACCATGTGGTGCTGAGACCACTTTCCCACACAGGTCAGCACTGAGCCACACCATGGGGCAACACTGGCACCCACCACTCACCCCTGTCCCACCTCGCCAAGCCCCAGCCCTGTTGCTGCAAGTGCAAAGCCCAGTGCCGGATCTGCCCCTCGCTGACATTAAACCGTGCGTGAGGATGTTGTCGCCGGTGTGGTGTGTGGGCCGGGGTGGACACAGGGGCTAACCCCCCCATATATCTCTGCACTAGCTCCATGGGGTCCAGCCCCTGCCCCAGTGAGCTCACAGGACTCCTCGCAAGGGGCTGCACCGCTGGGGACTCCCCAGCACTGCTCAGCTACAGCAGCCCAGGGGTAGGAGCTTTGCACCACGGACCCTGCAAGTGGTGCTCTGTCCCCCTGCCTGCAGCCCCTGCCTGAGGACTGCATGTGACCCCCCCCAGTCTCCCGCCAGGCCGGACAGTGCTTTGGCAGCACTGTCCCCTGGGTGCGCTGAGCAAACAGCGCTGGGATGAGCTGGCTGAGTACACAGCCGGGATCGCCGTGCTCAGGACCGAGTCAGGGCCGTGCCACCCCCCGCCAACTGGGCCCCCCGGGAAGGCTGTGGCAGTGCCGACTGCGTCACCCGCCTTCTCGTGCGCTGCTGCGGCGTCATGGCTGATGCAGTAGATGATGCACATGGCGAGGGGTTCCTCGTGGGGCCGAGGCTGGGGCTGGGTGTGTCCTCTGGAGATAGGGCACCATGGGGGTGTTCCCTGATGCCACTCTGTGGGGCACAGCAAGGGCTGGCTGCTGGGCCTGTCTGGGACCTCCTGTACCCCCCAGACCTGGGCACCCACCTCAGGCCTGGAGCCACCAAAATGGCCAGGGGCCTGGGGTGCAGGATCCTGGAGAATGGGCCCACGGGAGAAGGTGAAGCAAGATGCCAGCGTGTGGTAGGTCCTGATGAGCTCAGGCCCGAGTTCCAGTGGGTGCCTGGGAGGCTGAGGGTGACCTGGCAGCTAAAAAGACAACCACCACTGTGTCTGGACTGTGCCAGCAGGACCCTTCCCCTGCAGCCATCTGGTTCCTGTCCCAGTCTGGGTCCCTGGGAGCAGGGACACCTGGCCAGGCAGGGGATGCAGGGGGACAAGAGCTGGCACTGTGCAGCCAGGGAGTGGAGCCCCTCAGCTCCTTCCTGGAGCTGCAGGAAGCAGACCCCCCCTCCAGGGGCACAGGGGCAGCACAGGATATGGGGACACAAGCTGGGGCAGAGGCCATTCCCATCAGATACCAGGAAAAACTCTGTATCCCAAGAGCACAGCAACACTTAAACCAGAGCCAGGGAGCTGGGGAAGTGCCAGCTGCCCAAGCATGGCAGGGAGGTGGGTGAGAGGGACCAGCACTGCAGCTGAGCCATGTGGCCTTGGCTGCCGGATGGAATGGGGCATCAGCACCATGCTCTGTGAGACACATCAGCACATGTCACCCCCACGGGATATGGCCAACATGGCTCCCTGATGGCCCCATGCTGAACACCCACCCCCTGTAGGTGTGGGCTCCATCCCCACTGGCCATTCAGGGATGTGACACTTACCTCTCCCCACCCCTCAGGGATGTCCCCATCAGCCTCCAGAGACACCAAGGAGGAGTTTGCAAGTACCTTGGCAGCCCTTGGGTACCACCCCTTAGGGGCTGGGCTATCTCAGGGGAGCCATCGCCAATTCCCCTCTGGTTTGGATAGCCCCGTCTCCAGGTGCTCGTCACCCATCCCTGACCTCCCCAGCCATGGTCTGTCTCTTGGGCAGCGGGGTGGGTGCTGTCCTTGACCTTGTATGGCCTGGCCCTGGCTGATCCCTGGCCTCCTGACACCCTCCCTGCACACACAGGTTTTCATTTCCTCCTCTGTCATCTGTACCCAACGTGTGCTTATGTTCTTCCATCCCCCATGCTGGGTCTCCACCAAGGGTTCCCATCATCTTCAACTTTCCCAGTGCATCCAGGGTATGGGATTTCCAAGCCCCCCGTGGAGCTGTGGTGCTGAGGGCCATGGGTCAGTGGTGCCCTGGCAGTGCTGGGTTAACACTTGGACTCAATGATCTTAAAGGTCTCTCCCAACCAAAATGACTCTAGGATTCTAGGATTGCAGTTAACAGGACATG
>JANIJG010022931.1:0-12862 GCA_024611175.1 Megaceryle torquata
CCTGCTGCAGCACGTGCTCTTCAGAGATATTTGCAGCTAAGACCATGCAGATGGCCCACACTCGCCAGGTGTCTGTAAGTCCTGATTTGTGTTTTGTTTGGTTGAACATTTTACTGTAGGAAACAGAAAGGAGAGAAGTTAGTGTTGACTTTTAGCTTTGACATGCAAGTGAAAACAATTGAAACCCTGTGGGATCTTTTTTTAAAAAAAAAAAGTCCAGATTCATGTTTTCTCTTGTAAGAGTTATCCTGTGACATCAGTCTTCTTCCCTTACTTCAGCTGCTCAAGGCTGCAAAGATGGCATGCTACTTATCTCTACAGTATAGCCTTAGCTTGTCTCAACAGTCATAAAGGACCATTCTCAGTGGTCTATCTTTTCACACACATGTTGGCTATTGCTCTCACCTTTTACATCTCTTGCACTATGCCTCCTCCTAGCTACAAATTTCTGAGAGAAACAGCTGTATGTTTCAACCCTAAACAGGAGAAATTGCTTAGATCATCAATCATCTGAATGAGGGGATTGAGAGCATTCTCTGCAAGTTTGCAGATGACACCAAGTTGGGTGGGTGTGTCAATCTGCTTGAGAGTAGGGAGGCTCTGCAGAAGGATCTGGACAGGCTGAATGGATGGGCTGAGGTCAGTGGGATGAGGTTTAACAAGTTCAATCACTGGGTCCTTCATTTGGGTCCCAACAACCCCAGGCAGAGCTACAGGCTTGGGGATGAGTGGCTGGAAAGCTGCCTGTTGGAAAAAGACCTGGGGGTGCTGGTCAACACCCAGCTGAATATGAGCCAGCAGTGTGCCCAGGTGGCCAAGAAGGCCAATGGCATCCTGGCCTGTGTCAGGAATAGCATGGCTAGCAGGGAAGTGATTGTTACCCTGTACTCAGCACTGGTAAGGCTGCACCTCAAATACCGTGTTCAATTTTGGGTCCCTCACTCCAAGAAGGACATTGAGGTTTTGGAGCATGTCCAAAGAAGGGCAATGAAGCTGGTGAAGGGTCTAGAGAACAAGTCTTATGAGGGCCAGATGAGGGAACTGGGGGTGTTTAGCCTGGAGGAAAAAAATAAAGAGGCTCACTCTCTATAACTACCTGAAAGGGGCTGTGGTAAGGTGGCGGTCAGTCTGTTCTCCCATGTAACTAGCAATAGGACAAGAGGAAATGGCATTTGGTTGTGCCAGGGGAGGTTTAGACTGGACGTTAGGAAAAATTTATTCACAGAAATTGTTGTAAAGCACTGGAACACGCTGCCCAGGGAATGGTTGAGTCACTGACCTTGGAGGTATTTAAAGGACATGTAGTGGTTAACACTTGGCAGTGTTAGGTTAATGGTTGGACTTCATAATCTTAACGGTCTTTTCTGACCTGAATGATTCTATGATTCTTAATGGTCACACCCTTTGCAGCATTAGCCTGTCCATGGCTACCCATGAGACAGAAGCCTGAGCAGTGCATGTACGCCCTCTTGGCCCGTTCAGTGGGCTGTGACTTCTGACACCACAGACTTTTCTGGCAGAGATTCTGGGGTCTCACACACAGTCTCGCCAGCCTCAGATCTTTTGAAGAGCAGAGCTATGTAGGCCCTTGGCACACCCTTTTACACACTGTGTAAGCAATTTACATTCTTTACTGGAAAGGTAGAACAAGCTGATATGCAACCAAACAAGTCTATCACCCTTTTCTGTAAATCAGCACTGGGAATAGATGGGAATTGGACATTACTGTCACCCTATAAACAGTGCATGTAACTAGAACAACACCGATTTCAATTTACAAAAGGGCTGTGGCTCCCACCATGGGTGCCAAAGAACATACCACCATTGGCTACACCACAAAATAAGTCACTTAATAAAGCTCGTGGCTTGCTGTAAACAGCTCCAGTACTGCAGGCAAACAGTATCCCCAAATCCTGAATATGCAGAGAGTAAATGCTCACCTCGTGTACTGCATGCTGTGTTTCAGTCTTCTTATGTACTCTGGAATCCAAGTGGTCACCTCATACCAGCAGGTACAATAAAAGCTGGAAACTCTTTGGTAGATGTGATGTCACAGTCCTGGAGTGAGAAAATATCTCAGCCTGTGCTTCTCAAACAGCATTTTATGTTGACAAAGCCAGTAAAGCATACCAGTTTGCATAGCTTTTCTTCAGTGGCTGCTCCTTTAAGGAAACCAAAGCTTCCGAAGAGCTCAGCATTATCCAGCCTGCATGATACTGCCCTCCAAACTCATGTCACAGCCCCTTCTGTCGCTACTGCTGACTGGAGACACAAAAATGAACACAGATTGTATTTGCACTTTCTTCTTTGCAAGCTGAAATCCAGCAGCAGATCTCTCTCCTTTTGTCAGTCATGGACCATTGCTGGAAAGGCTGATGCAACCATTTTATGCAAGCCCTTCTTTCGCAATCACTTCCTCCAGCATTAAGTGCAGAAACAGTTCCTGGGCAGAACTGTGTTCACCTCCCTGCAGCTCTACTTTTGCTACTTACTGTTTGGTATGCACTGGGGGATTGTTAACTGAACTGAGCAACAGAACTGTTGTGGTTTAAGGGTGAATGGACTAAGTGGGGGGGACAGGTGGTAACCCCAGGACCCTGAGGGGTCAGAGGGCAGCTGTTATTCCTTCCCCTTCCCTGCCACACTCCACAGAACAAGGAGACAGGGAATTTGGGGGGCTCTTCCTTCCCGGGCTCTGGGCGCTGCAAGGGCATCTCAGCTTGGCCAGGCCTCACTCCACATGCGCCACAGAACCCATCGCCATCGCAGGGTGGGTTTGGTATTTACTTCTGTATCCTTCTGCTCTTAATATTCCTTTTCTGTTTTTCTCCTGCTATTCATTCAATTTGCTATATTCTTAACTTCCAATCATGGGTGAGGCATTTTTCCTTATTCCCCTTTTTATTCTCCCCTGTGATGGAGGAGGGAAGGGGCTAATAGAAGGAAATCCCACTCTGATTCTTGTGGGTTTGCCCAGAGCCTTAAATGGAGACAAGAACATCGCAGCACAACCAAGTATTTTGTTGTGTAGACTCTGTAAAATGTTATCAATATATTGATTTATATATATAATATATTGATATAAATGTGGGAGTCAAATTGTTTACTCAGGAGAGAACTTGAGAAACATTCAGCATCGTTCCTTGCCCTAGGACACTGCAGCCATATGTTATCAACAACTAGAAAATGTGTAAGAATGAGAATTATACACTGTCTGAAAAAGAAGACACAGTTTGAAAGAAAGTATTCCTCTGTAAACATCCAAGGCAATTTTGAGAGGGGAGGTTTGATGATATTTATTTCAGCCTGACTGAATGGAAACACATGGCTGGTCACATGGCCAAGCATGCTGCAGGCATCAAGGGGTAGGGAGTCTTCCTACCAGCTCTGAAAGGGAAACCCATTAAATTCAAATACCAAACCTTCCTACTGCAGTTTCCATTCTCCTTCTGCACACAGAAATTGTCATGATCTGCTGCCCACTTGCACCAAGAGGTACGTGCCTGAAAGCAGGCAGACAGACTGATTCCTGCCACATGTCGGAGGGCCCACAGCAGCATCTGTGTGCTCCAGGGCAGCAAAGACCAGGCAGAAGCCCAAGTGCATTTCGTAGCAACCTTCAGTTCCACCGTGTTGAAAATAGCATTGCACTTTACATTAAGAACTTGACATTTTCCAAACAAAGGAATGAAAAGAATGAGATACCCTTGTATTTTCTGTCTGTTACAGAGGACAGATAAGCACAACAACATTTTAAAATAGAGACAGAGCAGCTTTGGGACACAGCAGAGAAGGGAAGTGGTCTTTTAGTGAAAGGATGTCATCAACTTCCCCAGTGCTATTTCTTCCCTCTAGCATCTCTCAGCTGGAATGGGTCTTGTTCTTCAACAGGGAAGACTTTCAGTTTTCAAAACATTTAAAAATATTAATTCTGAGCAACTCATTCCTATGGTTTTTTGGCCTTCAAAATTGCAACTCCTGGACAAAGTTAAATATAATTGAATTTGTGAAGAGCTTTGGAAAAGAGGACCACATATGAGGCCATGTACTTCATTGAATGCACAGTAGGCACTCTTTTCCATCTGTTACAGCTTCACAACCATGCATTTGTGGATATGTGAGGTAGGAACCAGCAATTTTTTCAGAAGTACCAACTTTCTCCTAACTTTCTCCTAACAACCAGGCTCAGCTGCTCTCTTCATGTTTCTAAACTGGATGGGGTTTCAGTTTTCTCTCAGAAAGAGAAGACTGGAGCAACCCTGCCCACCTTTCCATGCAGCAGTTCACAAACCAAGTCATTTATTTCAGAAAGCTGCTTAAAAACCCAAGAAATCTGCTTGTTTCCAACAGTAGGCAAAACCAGTCTACAAACAGCACAACTTCTCTCTGTCTAAATCCAGGTAAATTTGTCAGGATTTGTCAAGTTATTCAAAGTCAGGAAGTTCTGAGGATGCTCAAGGCGGCCAGAAATGTCCTCCACAAGCTGCCCCACATGCAGAGGAAAGGTACCAGCCACCTGACTTCCAGAGCATCAGCCTCCAAATTGAGCTGCAACCTGGACCCAAAACAACTTCTTTTGAAATCAGTGAGTCTGAAGTAGGAGAAAGCTGCTGTCTTTTAAGGTGAGAATACCATTCATCTGCTTTTTCTACAGAGTAACTGCCTATTTAGCATTGAAAAAAATTGCAGTTTGTGCTTTCTCTCCTCCTCCAAACTGAAGCTATGACTGTCATTCCTCTTTTACAGTGATCAAAAATTTGACAGCAGCAAAAGCAGCACACATTTCCTTCAGCCAGCTCTTCCATGACCCCCAGCTACAGCCCGCTCAGCATCCCTGCCTCCTGCAGCTCAGCTCATTGCCTCTGCTGGCAGAGGGCAACGTGGCTCCTGCCATGACACTCCTCCACTAGTACACTGCTGCTGCTAGACAGAGCAGTGATCAGTGATGGGGGGGCTGTATTAGATGGGTGTTGCCCAGAATAGATGTAGAAGCAGAAAAATATTTATGTAGGACAGAAGCCCACAGGACCAAGTGGCAACACTAGCCTTCAGTCAGTCTACCATCAGAGTTACGTGAGTTATTTCACTGTTATACCCCTGCTGCCTCCTCTTTCTGCATCTGTGTTGTGCTACTCAGGGGGGGTGTTGCTTTAGGATCAGGCTGCAGTTGCTAAAGCCTGTCAGCCCTCTACCCTATGCAGCCACCAGTTCCTCCACCTCCTGCAGTACCTGGGTGTGTCGAACTCTACAGCACTTCCAGTCTGACATGAGAGGATCCTGCAGCCTGGCCCCTCCCTTCCTCTCTTTCCTCCTCTATGTCACTATCCACGGAGCTACTTTTTGCTTTTCCGCTGAGACAAGACAAGCAAGCAGTGCAGTAAGAGCCCAACCCAGACAACACCCTGCCCCAGATCCCTGCCTCAAAGAGAAAGCAGAAGCAGAAGAGAGAGGGAGCTCATGAATCTAATCTGTTGGCCATTCTGCGACAGGAGCAGAAATGCTTTCCAAATCTTTGCAAGCAGCGCAAAACTGCTTCCTGATACTCACCCCTGGGAGCCAGGATGCATCAGCTGAGCCACAGCAGTGCCAGCCGGGCTGAGCCCGGAGCACTCTTCTCCTAACCAACTCCTGGAAACGGCTGGCAAGGAAATGTGGTAAAATCTATGCTTGCAGTCGTTGGAGCAGGAGGTATAATACTCGTGTAATTGAAAACAGAATGGATTGGCATGCTTTCATAGTCCCGAGAGCAGAGCCTTGGCATGCACTGCTTGTGCCTATGCTTCAATCTAACTTGCGGGGCTTCGGGTATTCCTCTTCAAACTGCAACAAAAAGGAACATTATAATGAAAAAGAAACAATTTAAACTTTGTTACAGTCTTCTGTATCAGGACCATCCTGTCAGCAAATCAACCCCCTGGTTAGATCTTCAGACTGAAATGAGCAGATTCCCTTCAGGTTTTCTTCTGGGCTACCCTTGCCCTGTCGTTTTGGCAGAACATGATAACGCTGTGGAAATAGTTACTCATTCAAACAGCCGGCCTTCAGGACCCCCCTCTGCCCAGGAAATAATGTTGTGGGGTTTTTTTAATCATATGCTTCCTGAAAACATTCAATCAGAGTAACACAATACTGATTTGCTACCTTAACAGAAGAAATAGCAGGAAAGTTCACATGCTGAGACACCAAAGCTTATTCTATTAATATGAAAAGTTTTGTCTTTCTAGAACAGTTGCATCAGTGTGACTCAACAGGAGAAAAGCCCTAATTTCTCCTAAAATAGTCCTGTTGAGTGTTTGTCCAAAGGAAATTGCACCAAGAGGAAGCAGCCTGCATGCAAGGCAAAGCTGGACAATGCATTTCCTTACTTTGCACTTTCTTAGATGGGGTGACTACAATTTGTTTCTGACAGGAACATTAGGTTTTTCCATTAACACACAGCTCTAAAACAGGGGCAAGCTTTGTCACCCTGTGCTGAAGACCAACGTGACAAATGCACAAAACCCTGTTACCAGCATCACACAAATTTTTGACTCTAAAATGAAAACTCAGAGACAACACACCCGGAATGGGTCCCCCCAAACATTCCTGCTTGCTCCCTAGATCTGTGTGGGGCTGGATGCCAGTCAGGCACACTGGCAGGTAGCTCAGCTCTGGGCATAGAGCGGCATCAAAGGCCTGCTGCAGGGAGCGAGGCAGAACATAACCTGATACCAACAAGTAATGAAACTCTCCCTTGGTATCTGTGGGGAAGAGGCCTGTCTATAAATACATCTGTTTAACTTCCTATGAGTGCCACCCAGGCCTTCCTGCATCCCTGCAGAAGGGCTCCAACTCCCAAAGATTCAGAGGGTGAGGCAGGTGTCCAATATCCATAAAAAGGCTGTTCAGAGCAGCCTTGATCTTGGCTTTTCTTACAGGCTAGCTCAGCTGTATCAGCCCTTATATTTTCCATATTAATAACCCCGGATCTCTGCAGAGAGCCTAAGCAGGCTGCGGGACTTGTGAACCTGAAACCCAAACATCGTGGTACTGGGACCTTGGAAGTCAGCCCAAATGCACCTCTCATCCCCTGGGCAAACCAGCTCCTAGCCTGCTGCTGCTGAGGATCCATCCCATGAAACAGACATAATGAGGAAATTGTGGGGTTTTTTTAATATATTTTCTGTGATTTTCATATTGTTAAAGGGTTCGACATTTTCAGCCTACAAAGCTAATTCTTCAATTTTTTAGGCACCTTCAGGGAATACCTCTGTGTATCTTCCCAAATTACCACTCAGTATGTTGAAGGACTTTTTTCCTTCGTGTATATATATTGCATTTCCGGTGTGCTGAGCAGCTTGCTTTGCTGTACTCCAAACGATACGACAGAGGTCATCTGTTATGAGCTGCTCAGAGAGGTATTTGGAGACATAAAACATATTTCCAGTTCTCAAGAGAATGAGATGCCATGACTCTTTCGAAACAAGGCTTTTGCAGGTTTCCAGGCAGAGCTGCAACCACCCTTGGCTCTGGCCTCCCAGTAGGCATCAAACCTCCCTGTGCAAAGATGGTGCCATCACACTGGCATGTCCCCGGCCATCAGGGCCACTGTAGATAGCCAAGATGGGGGTCCTCAAGTACAAGGCACAGACTGCACTGTGGGGAGGTAAAGAGAGGAACGGATTCTTTTACTCTCACTGTTGGACAGCATCTGCTTCATTTCAGCTTACCAGGAGAGAAAATACCCTGTCACAGGCTACCGGGTGCAAGCCATCACTGGCAGGCTGTTGTGAGGAAGTTGGGGTTTAACATCCTGGCACTGGGATTTCTTGCAAGGAGGAAAAATGGCTTTGCTCAGCTCCAAGGAAAAGTCCCTTCAAGAGAGGCTGGGTGGAGGGATATGCATGTTGGTACACTTCAGTGCAGAAAAGGTCCAGCAAACTTGTCAAGATGAATGCATGGACACGCATCTCGTGCCTAAGTCTATCTCTTGCTAATATACTGAAAAAGTGCTTTCTTCTTTTCTGTGGGTTTGGGGTTTTTTTCTTTCTTTTTCTTCCTTTTTTTTTTTAATGTAAGGGAAACATTCCTGGGAATGGGACCAAGTTATTGCAGAACCAGCTAGAGTTTGTTTCCTGTACAGAGATGGAAAACACTGTGCTGGGATGCAGAGATACATATTTAACTGCTTGTTATACAAAAAAAAAAAAAAAAGTGTTTAACAGTTGGACAAGAATCTGAGCAGGAAATGAATCAGATCATTATCATATGCCATAAAAACATCAGAATTTTTGTATTCATTCCAAAAAAAGACAATGACAGCATATATTTTGCACAGGTAGGTTAGGCTTTGAATTCAACTGCTACCTCCCTCTCTATCTGATGCCACGAAGTATTTCAGACATGACAGTGCACTTCAGAAAGTGAAAAACAGTCCATTCCAAATATCTATTTTCAGTTAGTCAAGACCTCAGAAGCTCTTTCTTCAGTGCAGTTACTTTTCTTGATTTATCACCTATCAAAACTTCATATTGTTAAAAAGCAAGAAAAAACCCAAACACCTAATGAGCTCTTTCCTAGGTCTTTTTGCACTGTAAGAATTACATGTTTCATGAGTTTCTTGCAGGGATTGTTTCTATTGTGTTCTCTTGCAATTATATAATTTCTTACACCAACTTGTTAGAAGCTTGAATACAGCAGAGTAGTAAACACTCATAAACCCAATAATTTTTACTAAAAATGAAAACCCTGATCATAAAACAATGTCAGTATTTGAAAAGTGAGTATTGACACTGACAGAGCCACCAAAACATCTTCAAATAATTATATATTTCCAATATCTGACCATTTCTCTGAATCGAGCATGATTGAAACCAGACATCCCAAGCTGATTTTCAAGTACACACTCAGCTATTTTAACCACTCCTCATAAATCATCCTCAGATTGAATCTCTTGCTCTTCTGTAAATTTTCTTGAGTGTAGCAGTACCAGCTTAGTAACGATAGATTCAGAATGGATGGTGTAACTGTTATACCTACACTGCAGTATTATTTCTGCTCTTTATCTCAGTGTCTGCAGAAAGAAACAGACCATACTAGGGGATGAACCCCCCCAAAAAGGTGCTTTCTGCTACTGTGAAAGCCCCACATTTACAAACTTTGAGTTGAATTCCTCTCTAGCATCTAACAAAGTTACCTGGACATGGTTTATAAGACGTGACCGTGCTGTGGCAATAGATATGTCCCTGATGGACTGGAGATGCCTGCAGCAAGCCCTGCTGCAGCTGACCACACTCTCCCAGAGTCAACAGCTTTGATGCAAAGTGCCTCGCCTCCTCTCCCTCTCCAGGTTTTGTTTCAACACAGTGGTTTCTGCCAGAGCATGATGTCCACTTGAAGAAAGGGAGCACAGGTCAGGCAGCAATAGCATGGACATGACAGGAAATAGTCCTTTCTTAGGAATATCCCATTACTCCAAAAGCAGTGGTCCAGAAACACTGCCCATCCTGCAGACCTTTTAGCAGGACTTAGGAACTCCAGTAGCGACCAAAACCCCTGGTGCAATAGGCGATTGCAAGCACAGTGTAACAGAAAACAACAAAAAACCCCAACCACTCTTCACCTGAAAGCAAGTAGGGAACTTACACAGATTGCAACAGGGGGTTGTAATAATGCTAAAAAGACATTTGTAGATCACTAATAAGTGTAGGAGGCACAGTAATTCACGCTTTCAAGTAATTTGCTCTGTAGTTCACAGCTTTGGGTCAGAAGTTATCAAAGCAAGAAGGATCAGAGGAATAGTAAACCTAACCAATTTTCATCTCAACAGCTGGAACTACAGGACAAGAATAAGTTGGTTCAGAGAGTAATAAAATTTGCTTATCTGACATCTGCTGAATCGGAAAGAGCATCAAGTTAGGTGCACTCTCTTACTTTGTATCAATTCAGATAATATTCCTCCAACATTGATCTCATTATAAGGTTTGTACCTGTAGGCACAAAAAGATCTTTGTTTCTTCGAGTCTTAGCATCCAGCATTTAACAACTCTTACCCAATAGGTTGGCCACCCAGTTTGTTTTCAGCTTTTAACTTACAGGAGTATCAATATAAAGATTCTTTTTCCATTTGTAGAAATCCCATTACATTTCCACTTCTTTCATGTGCTATTTTTATTACATCATTTAAAATTAATTTCCTGTACGGTCCATGATTAATAGGTTCAACAAATTTCTTTTAAAATCAGTCCTTCAGATTACTTGATTTCTCTGGGGTTGGTTCCCAGCTGACACTGGAACCAAAAGGCCAAGCAAAGCATACTGAGATACATGACCTGCTGTTTTAGAAGACTCCCTCTCTGCCACCTCTCTGATGTTTCCATCTCATAGTGACCTCTCTGATGTTTGCAAACCCTTCCAGTTGAATAGTATCTTTCAAAAGCCACTAACAAAAATGCAGAGAGCAATGGGAGGAGGGATGGATGAGGTGAGGGATGGTTAGATTCCTCTCTCCTACTGTTGAGAGGTCTCAATTTTTCTGTAAAATAAGTTTTCCTCACAACTTGTCATGATGAAGCACACACCCTGTGAATGTGTTTGACTTGTTCTCTGTTTCTACAGGTGGAGAAATCCTGCCTTCAAGCTGGGCAGCCTCATCTCTTTCACGGGGAGCTTGGCAAGGAGCTGGCAAGCTGGTTTGCTGGACAAAAAAACCTGTGAGCTCCTAACTTCTCACTGAGGAACAGGACAACATCGATACCACTGACTCACTCTGAGGAAGTCAAGCCTGAAACTGGATTAAGGAAGGATGGAGTGTTTTCATCCATTTTGGCTCCATACCTCTCCTCCTGCTGAAACAGCCTCCTGGCCTTGAAGGAACTGCTTTGTATGCTGCTCTGCCTTTTACTGCTGCTAGGAAGTCCCCAAAAGAAACACTCCCATCCCCCAGGAATGCCACCAATCATAAAATAATCCCTCCCCATTTGCTTTCCCTAACACTGCTGGCACAACGACAACTATACACACTGCCAAAGTTAACAAGCAGGCACGTTAATCCCTCCTCTTACTAGAGTCTTTCCAGACCTGCCTAAGTTTTCTGCCAGTGGCTGCGTATGGGGGCAGATTTGTCTCTCAGGGTGATTCTTTATAAGCCTATCTGCAGGAGAAGAGCAAGTAAGCACCTAATCTGAAATGACTAAAGCATTCGAAGGCAAGGGACCAGCCTTGTCATGCAGCTGGCTTTTTCATTTGCAGTTTTTCAGTCAGGTAGTTTACTTTGGCTGGTTGTCTTTGGTAAACATCACACAACACTGAAACCAGGAAATACCCAAATATAAATAAAGAAATGGCGATTACCCGTAGGTCTTCCTTTCTCCTCCCAAAGATCAGCCATAGTCAGGATCCATCCTGCCATCCCAAGAGAAGCAAAACCTCCTAGAGGCATGTCAAGGGTGAAAGACACCCCCAGCATGAGAAGCAGCTGGGACAGGGGGACTTGCTGGAGGGTCAGCAGGTTGCTGCTGGCCTCAGCGTTGCCAGCCTTGTGTAACCACCACCACGCCTGCACGCACAAGTGGTTGGAAATTGCAAGCTGAGGAAAGGCCTCACCCCAGCTGCCCTCAAGGCATGGGGAGATGAGAGGCTCACTGCCGTGCCTCTGAGGCTTCTCTGTCCTGTTTCATCCTTCAAGGTTTGCACTTCCCTCTCCAGAGTTCAGCCAGGGGTTTCCCTGCCCCTCCAACCCTTGCTTTCCCCTGTAACATTTGGCATGAAAGAGAACTTTGTAGATAAAGCTGTGCCTTTAACAGCGCATTTACTCTCTAATTAGATGGACCCCTGCTGCATTTGAGGGGAAATCAGATAGTGAAGGTGCTGAGGTGCTGCAGGGCTGCCTGTCTGGAGAGAGGCTTGTATCCACCTCTCATTGCTCTTTTCTCCCTCTTCCAGGGCAGAAAGCCAAAATATGGTACAACGAGACTACAGACAACAAGATCCCCCATCTCCCCATCCCCACCAGCAGGGCAGTGGCCAAGAGCTGGGTCGCTGCAAGCGCATAGACCTAGGCTGGCCTACAGATTTGGCAGGCAGCAGGACAAGACTGCTCCTCCACGCAGAGGCCCGGGCTTTGCCTGGCTCTGGAAAGTCATAATCTTAGGTCTAAGAGGCTGTGGCAGGGTGAAATCACCAAGATAAGCTGCCACAATTGCTCCTTTTCCTTCAATAAGCAGGATACATACAGAAATTCAGGGCAGCTACCCCATGATCAAGCTCCAGTCTGGTGGCAGAGGGGATTCTTTTGGAACCCAAGGGCTTCCTAAACCTCTGTAATCACTACTATGACTGAGGTACAGAGGAAAGTGAGGTGCTACTTTCTCCTCTTCTGGATGTGTTTTCTGAAAGAGCTAGGTGATTAGGAACAGGATTAAGCCTTGCAGAAAAGATGGGCAAAGAAGATATGGGCAAGAGCTTAACCATGGGACATTGCCAGGAATGGTTGGCACCAGGTGAGCTGAGGCATCCTGACCATCCTCAGAAGCAGAGACAGAGGCTCAACGGGAACTGTGTTATCTAAACCCCAGGACCTCCAGAGATGAGGTTCTGAGTGAATATGTGACACCGGAGAACTAAATGCTAAACACTTAGATGTCTAAAGGGGCAGCAGGATCCCAAATTTTGCCCAACTCTCTCTCTCACAGGCAAGACTGTGTTGTGTATTTCTTGAAGAATGTTACAAATGTCACTAAATGAGATTTGCTGATGATCTACCTACCAAAAGAAAGCTAACCTTCTTCCCTTCTCTCTTTATCATAGGAGACACATTAAGGTCTAATGTGGGTAAGATGGAATCTGTGGAAAAATTCCCTGCCACAGATATTTTGCACAATTT
>JANIJG010022934.1:7498-48669 GCA_024611175.1 Megaceryle torquata
CCCGGTCTCTGGCCTACGTTTACTTCCACGCCCCACTTTCCCTTGGCCCCCCGGGCCTTTGTTTTAAGGCGGCTCCCCTTCCCCCCCCCCCTTCCCCTTTTAAATAAATTTAGAGAGTACTGAATGGCCTTGCAAAGTAGTTTAGGAGCCACTAGCCATTTCTTTGAGGAAGTCATCTGTGCAAAAGTATCACTGGGGCTGTTCATTATTGATAATTTTATTAATTTATATGTCTGAGTATGGAAGGGAGCGTCCTAAAATAAAGCAGTGAAGGAGGAATATATCAGAGGCATTTGGTTAATTCAGTACACTGAATGCAAGAGGGTAAGAATTCTAATAATCTTGCAGAAAAAAATGTGAGGCTTAGAATTCTGTTGAAGACAGTCACAGAAGAGTAGCTGTTGTGAAGTGTTAGGTTTGTTTTATCATATGAAGTCCAAAATGGATTATGCTTTGTAGATACTGTGACTTGGGTTGTAGGGGAGCATAAGAAAGAAAACTGGTTCCTTAATTGATGCAAAGTTGAACTATTTTAAAATTAAGCAGAGTACCAAAAACTCTGATAAAATTCTCCACCACTAATAGAAACCAGACGTGTCCTAACAGTCTTTGAGAGGGCTGTGTTAGAAAGCCTAACTTGCCTGCTCAGCTTGCTTTTCCCTTTCTGATTTTATTGATGTTACAAGACCAGTATGTTTGGCATCAGTCACCTGAGTAGGGAAACTGGCTCAGGGAAGTATGTTAGCAGTGAATGAGGCCAATTTAGCTTGTTTGTTTTATTTTGCAGATAAATAAGTAGGGATTTACAAGTTACTTTTGTGGCCATTTGAGCTGTATGTAACCAGGACTTTATTCCAAGCCACCATTATGACTTTTCTAAATACAGTACTTGGCCTTTCTTTAACTTTCTGAAAGGAAGGATTATTGCTTCATGATTTCTTGGACCTTATTTCTTAAGAGTGTTTGTTTTCACAAAATAATGTAGTCTGGTTATACGTCTTTTAGGAGGTTACATCATTATTTGTTATGAGACGTTTTAAACAACTAGAGATACAGTAAGCAGGAAGTTGCATGAATAGTTCATGACTTTTAATGCTGTTTTATTTCTTTACCGCAGTGGTATTTAAAAGAGGAGGAACAAATTGCACAGCACTGCGTAAACCTCGGGGTGCTTCACTACTTTAGTGGTTAGAGCAGTGTTTAAAATTGCTATGAGAGGCTATTTCTTCCTTCACGCTCACCTTTGATACAGTAAATACAGTTTGACTACAGCCCAGTTACATGACTGAAAGAATTATTGGCTGACTTTTGAGTAGAAATTTACACAGACTTCTGAAAATGTGCATGGAGTGTGACTAGGTTATTTTATCTGACAAGGGGAAAGTATTCCATGTATATTCAGAAAAAAAAATCCAAAGAAAATCCATTTCCTCAAAACACCTTTAATCAAAATCTATCTTGGCAGTAGTGTAATAGGAGGCTTTTGGGCTGTCTGCCAGGAAATGTGGTGTTCAGTTTCTGTAGCACGGTCAGTCAGTCACCTCCCTAGGAAAAACAGGCTTCCTGAGACCAAGTTTTCTTCTTTTAGTTTTATTAACTCGTACGTGGTGTCCAAAGGACTCTGTGGGTTTTTGAAAGGAGGAAAGGGCTCTAACTGAGGCTTTCTTCTTTCAAATGCCTTTCACCGAAAACTGGTCCCATAGCAGAAGTTCTTTTAGCAAGTCTAGTTCTGCTTTTTTTTTTCCCCTGTAGAAGCTGTGAATGATGAATAAGAGATCTTGTTACAATATATTAGCTTTATGCAAATCATAAGCAAAAATTACTTGCCAGGTGACTTGTAATTATTGATGAATGTATTGCAGACAGCAATTGATGCTGGTTGTGTGCTGGTCTCACGTTGCTGATCTTAGCTAAAGATCTGTGGATTTCTGCCACCCGTGCCGTAGAGTGTGAGGGGCGGGCGTGCGTGCTGCACTGTTAGTAGTGGGATTGAAGGAATAAGAGTCTGTGGTAGGTAGGGCTTGTTATATCAACAAGTTAACTGAGAAAGCAGTTTTTCCTTTCTTTGTTTACATTTGCAGGCATTGGGAGGGCAGGCTCAGCCTTAGCAGAGTACTTTTTCATAAGTGCTGCTTCTCATTTGCTTACTCTGCCTCTTTCTCCAGTTGCCTAATTCATTGTTCGTGCTAATAATGCCTCTTCAGTAGCAATAAAAAAAAGTTCTTCTTCCACAGTGAACCCGCTTTGGTATATTACCAGACTATTGGCATGACCATGTAATTGTTTTAGGGATCTAATACATTAAAAAAAATAGGGAGGGCGAGGGGCAGGGGGGAGGAATGGTAGGGGTTTGTTTGAATCAGTTTTTCAGTCCACTTCACTAGATGGCTGCCTTCTCCTATGGCAGGTCTCCTAGCACACTGGTGGAGATGAAGGCCAAATGTAGAGAAGGGTTATTTGGAGGAGAAGTGGCTGTTGAAGACCATTTCTTTAATGGAAAAAATAGCATAAAATCACAGTCAAAAATTTCTTCTCAGTTTCCCAGAATATGTTATCTCTGCTGTTTTAAAAGAGCTTAATTACACAGAGTATACCTTTGTCTGACTTTTAGAATGCTAATAAAATCAGTGCTGAAGAAGTTTAGTAAAAATTACTTCTGACTATGGTTAGAGTCATTACAAATTTATAAAAAAGGAAAAATTATGAATCTCTTCTTTATTTCTTTGTTGTTTTCTTGGGTGCTTTTTTTCCTAAAAAGTTATTTGTTATTTTGGTTTGTGCTTTATAAATCAACTTGTCACAGATACCTGTGTGTTCTGTCTAAATGGCATCCATTTACACTATTTCCAAGAAGAAACATGTCAAGTTTACCTGGCTGCAGAATTTCTACCGAGGGAATGTTTATCAAAGATTAAATAGGAGTATTGTATTCTGGGGGTAGATAGTGCCTGGTTTATGTTGATAAATCAGCCTAATGTCTGAACTTTAGTCAATAAGTCTAGATTTAATTTGCAGGATGAAGGGGCGGGGGAAATAAGTTGGGTTGGTTTTTGGGTTTTTTTGTCATTTAATCTTATGGTCAAGTTTTATTGTGTTTACACTTGATTCATGTAATACACCTGATTAAGAAATCTTAAATACCAGATCTTGTAATAAACTCAGCTTTATTTGTTACAAAGTCAATGATTGGTGCATTTAGGTAAAATTTACATGAAAATGTAAATTTTGTTGGAAGATATTGATGACAACTGAATCTTTTCACAAGACTTGAAATTTAATTTAGGGATTCTCTGCTCATGCTGTTTAGCTGCAGAAGCCCTTTGACAAGGGCATGTTACCCTAGTTTTGCAGCTGAGTTTGATAATGACATTAGAAAGAGAACTGTCTAATAAGTGAAACTGGGAAAGTGTGCTTTCTGCACCTCTTTGCTGGCTTGCATATAGATACAAAGCAAAATCCCTTTGCTGGGCAGAAATTTGGACTACAAATCAGTTTCGTGTCAGGAGCAGGATCTGTGACCGTCCCCGTAGTTACAGAAACATTAATTGTTGAAAAATTGAAATGCCTTTAAGTTCAACATCTGTACAGAATTTTCCTTTATGTGTAATTAAAATTTCTCTGGAAGATCTGCCTTGTTGCAGTCTCACCAGCTAATTACATGACGACAGGGTTGTTGAGTAATTTTAGATGATCTTTCCTAGTTAGTGATGTGAAACTTGGGAAATCTGGGTTCCATTCCCAGCTCTTACACTTTTTTCCTGCAGTGACTAAAGTCAAGTCATTAAGGTTGTCAAGGATGCATCCTTTTTCAACCATAGGTCTGACAGCTAAAGAGGTTCTTGTCCCCATCTTGCATTGTCATCTACATAGATCTTCTGACTGCACAGCTTCAGTACTTTCTCTGTGGTGAATTTCAACAAAAAGTGTTAAATGTGTATAGACTGCAATTTTAGGCTGGTTTAGCTGCACCTGTAAACTCATATGGCCTGAGATTCTGATTTGGAAAACAGATTCCTCTCTTGTAATCACCTGAGTCTGTTTCAGCACAGATATTCTCCTCTGATGGAAGTGCTTGTGCAGTTAGGCCTGAGTTGTATGGACCTTTTTACTCTTAATAATAAAAATGTCATTAAACTCATCAACATCTGGGTGCTCAGATAGTGGCCTTAAAAAGGGCCTATAGATATTTTGAAAAAAAAATCAGTGATACCCTCGTCTCTCAGAAGTTTTTTCATGTCTTTTAATAACTTTGAGCAAGTGGCATGGAGATTAGCATTTGTCACCATCAGAAGACTGCTAGTCACTTTCTTTGCTTTCTCTGTTTTTTTCCCAGCTTTACATCTGTTTGGTTTAGAGTGGAATTTTTTCAGGCTGTAGAATATGACTTTCCAAAATGAGGATGTCTGGCATTTTGTGAGTGCCAGACATTTTCTGAGATGGAAAAGAGCTGTGTACCTAGGCTTACTAATTAAGCACATTTTTTTTTCTTGCTTGAAAAACACGTTCCTTGCGGCATCTTCTGAATTGTTTTCCAAATAATGTGTCACTAATACCAGATATCCAAAATAATTCTACTACAAACACTGTTCTCTTCTTAAATTGTTTGTTGGCATTTAACAGGTACATTTCTTTAATCTTACTTTCATGCTTTTATTTCCTTAAGTTGTGAACAGTTCCTTTCTTTTTGCTTTTGACATGCCAGATATTTCCCCTCTCCTTTCCCCTAACTACTTTTTGGCTCTGCTCCACTCTTATCTTTCAACAAGCATGTGACTAGAGCAGCCTTCCACTGCTTGTCACCTAAAGTTTATTGTCCTTCAAATCTCTTTTAAAACTCCCCCTTTTCTTTCTTCTGGACCTCTTGCTCCCTTTTTGAAGCACAGTGGATTTTTTAATTGTTCCTTTACTTCAAAATGACACCGTCCTGAATGTGAACACAACATTTTATATTCATGGATTAAATAAAGTTCTTGGTTGGTTTCACTCATTGTGCTCATGTAGGTCATTGTGCTCAGTGTTCATCATCCTGTGTAGTTAACTGATAGAGAAGTGTCTCCTGTTGGAGTTCTGTGAAGTGTCAGTTTTATTTGACCCAAATCGAGGTCTGAGCCCAGTTTCACAAGTGGAGCAACACAAGCACAAAGCTCTTTTGCTCAGCTCCAGTGGTGGAGTTTCTAATGCCCTTTCTAGCTGTTTCATCAGTTGTCCTTTCACTTGGCATCAAACAACAAGGAGACTGTGTATACAGTGCAAAGTCGGTTCTAAGATGAGGAATGTGTGTGACGTGCTGAAATTCACCACTTCCTGCAATATGATTGATGTCAGTTTCAACTTTAATTTCACTAGTTTGTTCCATGTCTTAAAGGTTTTTAGTTTTTATTTTAGTAATTTTCTTGGCCTGTTATCTAAATTACTAGTGTTTTACAGACTTGCTTGTTGTCTTCTGCCATTACCTGCTTCTCCAGGTCAGAATGTTAGAGCTAGGAAAGGTTTTGGTGAGTCATGTAGCCTCAGGAAAGGCTCAATTAAAGATAGACTTGAATGACCTAGATACAAGCCCTTGTGTTAGAGAGACATTGCAACCTTCCCATGTGACTTATTTTGGTTTTTAATTATTCCTTTCCATAAGAAAGGAATTTCTGTTTGTTTTTCCAATATACAAACTAAGTTTCCTAGCAGCAACTTAAGCTTTTGTCCTTCAGATTACCTCTTTTATCTGTGGAACAGTCTTCTATATATCAAAAGATGTGTTTTTATATCTCAAGTTTCCTCTCCTCTAGGCTAAATAACTGTAATTTATTTGCTCTTTGCTTTTTAGATGTTCAGCCTTACATTCCATGTCATGTTTTCAGGATCTCTTGTGGCTCATGTTCCACTCCTCTGCGTGCTGTCCAGTTGGTTCACTGTGCTTCAGCTGTGGCTCCCACTCCTCTTAGTACTGAAGGGCTTTTTCCTCAGTGGGAAGACATTACAGATTCACATTCAGCCTGTCATCAGCTATAGCATTTTGATCTTTTTCTACAGAACTCCTACGCAGGCTTTTATTATAATTTTGTAGATGCAGTGTCTGTGACTGATTGGTCAGAATGATTTTGAATTTTTTTCTTGTCATTCCATGTTCTTTCAGTCCTGAGGTGGTGTCATCTGCAGACTTTACACCTGTATTCCCCTTCCCCTTGCAGAGGTGGTTGATGAAAATACTGACCATTAGATCAGAAACAGGGCTTTCGTTGCAAGAGACCTCACCCAGATCTCCTGTTTTGGCAGGAAATGATTGATAAATATTTCTGAGTATCCTTTTATTTTATGAGTTTACTTTCAATGTTGTTAGAACTCGTGTATGAATTGGTGATAATGGCAAGAAATCACATTTGAGGTTAGACAAAACGTTAGTTCTTGGAGATAAAACTTGTTTGGAAAAATACTATTGTCGAGTCAGATGCATATGCTTTTGTTTTCAAAACCTAGTTATCCCAGCATACTAGTATGAATTGTTTGTTTACACCTGCTACTTTTCTCATAATCTGTTTTATTAGGGTTTCTCATGAATGCAGTTTTGTAATTTAACTATGTTTTCATCATCATTTAAGTTTCTTCAAGTTTCATAGGGCTTCAGGTTTGCAGGATAGCAAGTATTCTCCATCCTTTTTGAGATGGGGATTTTTTTTCTTTCATTTCCCAGAACGAGTACGCAACTTCAGAAGTGATAATTTTTTCCCCCAATTTTTGAAAATTCTCTGGACACAGCACACTTCATTTACACATTAAATTCATTTCCCATTCAAAAAATTATATTCTAAAACTTCGTCTTGATATCTGGATATAATTTTTCATCACAAAGATAACTGCAGTTCTGTTAAATTGTTAATAGAATGGTCTTTCTTGATACTAATTTTTTTTTTAATGTTATGTTTCAGGGTTTTGACCCACCACATCAAAGCGATACAAGAACTATTTATATAGCAAATCGTTTTCCCCAGCATGGCCATTATGTTCCTCAGAAGTTTGCAGACAACAGAATCATATCATCCAAGGTAGGGAATCAATTTGTCATGGGAAAACCACTTGATATGTTACTTGAAGTTGTGTAGTGAATGTGTGTATTATGGCTAATGGTGCACAGACAACATTCAAAATTAAACAAGCTCTTAACTTTCTGAGGAAAAAACGAGGTTGCTTCCCTGTATTTTTCCTCCTGCTCCGATTCCTCTTTCTTTACAACCTAAGAAACTACAAAACAATCAAGTATGATGTTCAGAATTACTGAAGTAGGTTTCAAATCAGTGTTGCCAGTGTCTGAATGTGATGCACAGCACCATTTAAAAGGAAGGATGGAGCTGGATGTTAGAATTTATAAAATACCTCAAGTGTAAGCTAGTACTCTGCATGAAATAAATCAGCAACAGCCTGCAATTGCAGATTCCCTCCTAGTGTGACCTTGGACTGGAATCAATAGAACTGATGGTGGGGATGTGCCTTGCCACTGTAGTGTAGGAGAGAAAGTCACAGCTGCAAGAATTAATTTCTTCTCCGCAACCTGGGATACCAGTGGCCAAATGACTTCAGCTGCTGCTATCCCAGCTGGTAGGAGAACATTTTAAAAGAATATTTAAAACTTTGGCTGTAAAGGCAATGCAGTGGCTACTCCTGATTCCCTCCTAGCTGTACTTTGGGGGTGAGGGGGAGGGAGTTGGATGCAGCAGTTCTGTGTGGGAGTAGAGCGAGGCCAGAAGAAGGTTTGGGGGAGGGGAGCTGGAAAATTAAAATATTTAGGTTAAGAGAGTTTAATGGGAGCGGAACTGAATTGTCTGAAAAATTATTCAGTGTGTCATAACTGTTCTTTTCTCTCTTCCTTTCTTCCCTTCAGTATACAGTGTGGAATTTTGTTCCAAAAAACCTATTTGAGCAGTTCAGAAGAGTAGCCAACTTTTATTTTCTGATTATTTTTTTGGTTCAGGTAAGTTGAGTAATGCTCAGGAGATTGGAATTCTAATGTTATAAATTCTGCCATTGCATTTTATTCAATGAATTTAATGTTTCTACCTAAGTATTCTGTCTATAAAAGCAACGCTTTTCCATTTTTTTTTTTGAGACAACTGCATGACCATAAAAAGTATTCTGTCAAAATTTAAGTACTGTCCTTAGGTTTTATTTTCATGTATGCTAATATATTTAAGTGCAGCTTCAAAGTCTGTTGCACTGCCACCACAGGGACTCAATCGTCTACGTCAAAATACAATTTTAATGCTGTTAAGTTAAAAATAAAATTCCTTTTTTGTTGTTGGTGTGGGTTGGTTTTTTTTATTTTTGTGGACATTGGTGATGTTTCAGTAAACTGGGAGGTTTACACTATGGGTGTTTTAAGTGCTTCTTGGACATTAGTGTGCACAAATGCAGCTATTCAAGCTCACTTGCATTGGATTGGGCAGTGTACTTGTTCTTGACCTGAGCATAGATTAGTGTGTGTTCTTATTGTGGAGTCTTGCTTCTGTAAGTTAACACACTATTGTCACACTGTTCTAACATTCTCAAATTAAATTTGTTCAGATAAAATGAACATGTAAAATTTACAGCTAGGATTGATATTTTGTCTGATTTGAAGACATGGATTAGTGCTGTTGTTGATCCAGTATAGGTCAGAAATACTACCGTGGCTTTTGTAGCAGAGCATATTTCTTCTAATTAAGAACATAAGTATATTATAACAGTCTTAAGTTTTCTGTGATCTGTGCACTTCTATCTCTGTAATTCTGTTGAGCTACTGCAGACTTAGTAGATGAAGGATAAGTGGGAGAAAGGTTATAAGGAGAGGTAATATCTTTTGAAAGACCAGTTAATATCTGAGACAAGAGACAAGATCTTGCGGTGCACAAACTGTTCTTTCATTATAATGTAGACTGATTTGGACATGTACAGCTGTTCACAGAGATTGACCAGCATTTACAGTATGCATCTGAAAAAAATGGTACCTCATTTGACAAAAACAAGAATAGTGAAGAGTTCATAAGATTGGTCTGTGATTGTGCAGTAACAGGACGAGTTCTCCAGTTTTTAATCCATTGCCTTCTGTATCCCTTGTATCCCGTTCTTTCACATTTAGAAAGAATGAACATTCTAATAGGCTGAAAATTCCTGTGTTGGGAGTTGCTAAAGTCATATAGTTCAGCTCAACAAGAGTGTATTGTCCATCCTATGTTACTAGTTAAGAGTACTGACTTTGGCATTTCTGTTAGGATGTTTCATGCTGTTTAACATACTGTAGCATGGGAAGATGGAGACATGCTGGAGATGGAACATAAGTTTTACTTAAAGTAACCACAGACAATGTTGCATTTTTTTAAGCTTTTATTTGTTTCTAATGCAAATTTACCTCTCCAGTTCACTTTTGAGTCACATTTCTTTCAAAGTCTAAGACTTGAGTCATATCTAAATGTGACATCCGTGAACAAATATGGCAGAATTTAGAATGTAATCCTGTGCTTCTCTCAGTTCATGACTCAAATGGATGCCCTAATTTTTGTCTATATGTCTGTATTCTTGGAAACCAAAAAGGAGAAAATTGCAGTCATTTTTGTTCATTTCTTAGAATGGAATTCTGGTTTGTATTCAAATTCCATTTGGCAGCTCATTAATATCTAATATTTTATTTATAAGGAAAAGATGCCTTTAAAAGTTGATCACTATGGTATCCTCTCTGTCATATGAATCTCATGTGATCCAGATGCAGTGTCTGTCACTACCACCTTATTCCACTGGGAATGACAGAGCTGGGGCAAGGTTTCGTTGTGTGATTTAAACATGCAGCACAATCCAGTCCACGTTGTTCACTGCACAGATGCATGCCAGGAACATGGTGACAGACTGCATTTTGGTTATATGAGGCTCCACACCACTTGTGTGATGGATGTGTGTCCAGCGGTGTAGCAGGCAAAGGGCCATGGTGTTCTGATGAAAGATGCAAAGGGAGCAGGCTGACATGACAATTTTACCAGCACAAAACTTGCTCCATTTCCACGTACAAGCCTCTCTTGAGAAAGGAGAGGAGAGCATAGAGGGCAGAAATGTTGTGGTTGACCCTATCTAGAAAAAATATCATATGTCTTTCGCATCAGTTTTCTTGGTCAACATGCTGCCAACCTGAAGTTGTGATGTTACAGTTGAACAGACAATATTGAAAACTAGATCTGGTTTTTGTTGTCTGGCATAATCTGTTTTCTTTATAAGGTTCTTGGCTCTTAGCAGAGTAAACTTCATGTATGATTATTTTTCTTCTTCTTCTTTAATGGTTCCCAAAGCAATGCCATAAATCTCAGGTAAAGTGGATGAAATCGATATCTGTGGTTTTGAATAGTTCTTGCCTATATTTTTCTTTACAGCACTTGACCATGTTTTTTTCCCACAGCAGAGGAAAGCCACTGACATCCCCCTCACATATAGAATTTTAGTGTATACACTGCACTTTTGGCATGCCAGCAATAATAGCACAAATTGTAAAAACTGCATGTTAACTTGGGGGAGCCAGAGAGGAAGAGTCTCAGAAAGTGTTCTCTAAACTGTTGGGAATTACTATTTTTTTTTTAACTGCATTTCCATGGATGATGATATACTCTACATTGCTGTTAAGTAGTAGCTTGTATAGAGTATTGAAACAGCTTCATGAAATCTAGCCTTCCTTCCTTTGTAATACACTTTTGAATTCATCTTTATAGGATGAAAATATACCTTCCTTGTACTAAGGACTCTTAAAATTGGCACATACATTACAAATGTGATTAAGGCTGTTCTGTGCCCTAGAAACTTTGTTTGCATTGTTATTGACATGTGTTATTTAGATGTCAGGAACTGAATTTTGCTCCAAAAAACTGCAGAAAGTGCAGTAGAGATACTTACAAGTTATAATGAGGAGTTTTGAAAATAGTTGTCATCTCTTTTGGGTTGTGGGGTTTTTGTTATGGTTTGGTTTTGGTTTTTTCTTTGGTTAGTTGGCTTTGTTTGGTTATGGTTTTTTAAGTACAATTCTGAAAGTAAAATTAGAGCTAATGTTCATATTTTCTTCTCTTTTAGCTCATGATAGATACCCCTACCAGTCCTATTACCAGTGGATTGCCATTATTCTTTGTCATAACTGTGACAGCCATAAAACAGGTAAAGGGCAAAAATCTTAAAGCGTGTCTTTCTAAGGTAAAGTTACTTAACAAAACCTGAGCAAGATAATCTTTAGATGCTAAAAATAAATTTTAAAATGTGTTACTTTTATAAAGGTTTTGTATTTCATATTTGTTTAGATTCTTGAACTTCAACATTTTGCTTGGTTGTTGAGTGCTCAGTGACTCGCTGTGGTACCCTTAAATGGACAGTGAATGACTGTCAGACAGCATTTTTGTCTAAACATTACATGTCACTTGTTATAAGACCTTTTCTGAAAGCTCCTCGCTTATTCCTTTGGCACACCTCACTGCCTATTAAAACCAATCCTCCCACATGACACGCTGAGGAAGGAGTTTGGGTAGATGAAGCAATGGTGCAATCCATGTTTGTCAGTAGGTAAAAGGCAGACTTTGCCCCAAGGAGTCCCATTTCATGCTGTAAAATGGATATTAACTGTAATCCCGTACCAGGTAAAAGCTCCAGTTTAGAAAACTTCTGGGTTTATTTTCTTTTATTTTGTTGCATAGAACATTTTGGGTGCTTTATAGCACTTGAAATAAGAAAAATCTTATCTATGAGTTTAATAAAAATCTTGTTCAAGAATCATCCTACAGCCTACTAAGACATAGAACCCCTGAAATAAGAATGTTTAAAAGAGAAGAAAAAAAAATAAATTCTATTTTCTTTAAACACTTAAAGCAAGAGGAGAAAGAAAGAAACAAAGAGGTGATGTAGACAGAAACTACAATCTTTTCTGCAGGGAGGTAATTTTCAGGAACTATCGCCTTCAAAGGGCTTGACAGTGCTGTCTGGGGAAGAGATGCAGTCATAGCAACTGAAAAGTAAGCAGGAGACTGTTTTGGAGCTACAACTGGAATTTCAATTTACCTCCTGTGCCAGTAAGACCCAAAGACACCCTAAAATAGGGCAAAAGTAAAAATAGCTCTAGCTTTCAAGTGGATAGAATGGTGTTTGGGAGAGAGGGGAATCTTAACGCTGGAGTAGTATTTGAACTAACATTTCATTTCCTTGCTGTGCAGTTTGTCTGTGTAGAGTGCCCTAATGCCATTTGGTTGCAGTTGTTATCATAACACCCCAAAAAAATCACATGTTCAAGAGCTATAGTCATAAATAGGCAGTGGAAAATATCCCCTAATGCTGTGTCAATTGCAAGAGATTGTGCAGTAGTCCTAAATAATCTGTTACCACCTTGTTTCCAGATGTGCAATTTTATATTGGGAAAGTATTGATGATACAAGTATCTTCCCATCAGTTGCAAAGAATAGAGATTCTAGCATCCTTTCTAGAAGTTTCCAATAATTTATTACTTGCTTAGTATAAAGAGTTTTTCCAGTTGTCTCAATGTCACTGCAAGGAGTACTGGAATAACTTAAACTGATCTAGTGGAATATCATGTTTATCCTACCTGCTGCAAAGTAGGCAAAGAGTATTCACAAGCTGTTATCTTGGAAAGACAGTTCAGTGGGATGTTTCCAAGAGGCTGCCTTTCAACAAGGAAGAAAGATAAATCTTGGAATACAGAGGGGAAAATACCCAGTACAGTCTCAAAACCAACTCCCATTTTCTCTCAAACCAGAAGTGGAATAGGAATCAGATTTTAGGGGAAGAAACTGCTTTTGAAAGCTGCAGGGCACTGATTCGATACAAACCTATATCAGGATAAATGTTGAACTATAACTTAATAGCCTCCTGAAAGAGGAACGGGAAAAATAGAAGCATTAACCGTATGAAGGTTTGAGAAGCTTAGCAGTGGGTGGAAAAACTCTCCCTTGCTTCAAGGCCAGTAAACATGGCATCTCTAGCAAACCTCAAATCTCAACCTTATTTTAATCGCAGCCAAGGATATAGAGCTTCTTAGAAGTGTAATTGCACCTAGGTCAGCAGAAGGACATACAAGACTGCAAAGTGGTGCAACTCTTGCTGTGTCATTTTGTCTATCTTGTTAGCCAGAGCACTTCCCTCTTACATGAAGGTGCTCGTGCAGTCCTCAGGAATCCAAAATTAGTAAATTAAATAAATAGAAATAAAAGAAAAAGAACAACAACAACAGAAAAAAACCACAACACCCAAAATAAAGGTATTTCCTAAGGAACTGTAGAGAACTTAGTCCATCTCAGTGATATCATAGGTATTTAGCAGACAAGCTGATCGGACAGATGTTTATGTGACTCAGGTAGATTAGAAACACCTACTTTGCAGGTTTTGATTAAAGACAGCCCTAAGTTGAGAATGAAAAACCTGATAATATAATATGCAGGCCTGTTTCAATTTTGTCCTTTTCTCGATTACATTGATGCAGTTATTGAAGCAGGGATTTTAATATTTTAATTTCTGTTGATGCAAGTGATCAATATTCCCTGTACTCCTATTGCATCTTTCTTTTTCATAGGATTTTTGTAGTATTTGCAAGTGAGGGTAAAGAAGTAGCTCAAAAATGCTGCATTAGGTAAATTTTGAGGGAATTTAAACTGACCACAGTAAGCTGGCTCTTAAGGATTCCCTGGTGTGAGGTGTCACCCTTGTGTTGTAGGCAATAGGTGTCAGATGGAGAAAGAGATGAAATCTGTACTTTCTAAAGAAGGTAAAATTCAGTTCTTTGCCAAATGCCCATATTGCTCAGCTGTTCAAGTTTATGAGTCAAATACTCCAAGGTTACTGGATGTTAGCTAAATCCTTGTTTTCTTCTGTCAGTCACCTTTAGCAAGGAGCTGTAGGTACTGACTCTTGCTTTTTCTTACTTAGGCATTTTAGGATTCTGATTTCCCAGTATCTTTCTGTGTGGCTGCTATTACTGCACACTAGCTAATTATTTATTTTTAAGCAGTTGGCATATAAAGCTTTCCCCATCCCCCTTCAAGAGCTTGGTAGTGCAGTTGTGCTGTCCCTGCTCGTTTATGCTAGTAACAGTGGAGGTGATAAAGGTAGAACTGCAAAGCTATACTTTTAACATGCTAAATTCACCACAGAACTTTCCTCTGAATGTAGAGGTCTCCAAACTGCATCTGCATTAGCACTCTTTGTATTAAGACATCCTTAATGTTTGTAGCATTCTAAAATGAGCTGAGATTATGCCTGCCCTTTCAGAGGGCCCCTTTCTTCTGCCTACAGACTTCCAAGGAAGTAGTTTGAACTCTTTCATATTTTTTATACCTACAGAAAAGCATTTTAGGAAATATCTCTATTATTGCAAATAGCTTGTAGGAGTCTTGCCAGGATGTAAGAGGCAGTCAGACCTCCTGCATGGACTTGATCCATTTCTTATGCTTGCTCATGGGGCTTTCTGAACAGTACCTAGCCTTGGTGATCAGAGATCGTGCTGTTGACAGTCATGCTATTAGGGTAAATAAACAATGTACTAATACTTTAGGAAAATAGGAGGGGAATAATATACCTGGATTCACTCGCATGGATGTTTGCATCTGTGTGTCCATGGGAAAAAGGGTGCTTAAAGAGGTGCTGAATATCAGCTAAACAAAATCTGCTTAATTTAGCCATTAAAAACTCAATTGATGCGAACTTTTGCATTAGGCCTCACAAAGAACTAAAATCTTCTTGGTCATCTCTTGCTATACAGCTCTCGTGTGTGAACAGCGTGTCATACAAAATTAAGAAATTTTAAGATTTCGTGCATAGTCTATGGCAGTAGCTATAAAAAGTGCTAGATGAGGAAGTAATTTCAGTCTGTTACTTCTCTTAGGGAAAAAAAAAAAATTTAAAAATTTTAAAAATGGAATCTGTAAGAGTGACTGGGACTATTCCAAGTTTTGTTGTGTACTAAGCCATATAGATAAAAGATTGACTAAGTGTGTGTTCTCATTTGCAGAAAATGTCACTTCCTGTTTATTTTAACAGAACATAGGTTTGTTAAGTTTCTTTACCACTTTTGCTACTTTATTTGCTTTTACTTATTTGTGTAACGTGGGTGAAAATATTTTTTTCAGGTTTGTGAGTAACATCTGCAGTAGAAACTCAAGAGAAGTTAGTACCTGTATCCAGGCTATGCACGAAGTAATTTGAAGTGCGTTTACTTAGAAGATATTTGTTACGCTTGGTAGGTTTCTTGCTTAAAAGTGATTTTTTATGTGTTTTCTGCAGGGTTATGAAGACTGGCTCAGACATAAAGCAGACAATGAAGTAAATGGTGCTCCGGTTTATGTTGTTCGAAGTGGTGGCCTTGTAAAAACTAGATCTAAAAACATCCGGGTATGTGTCTAAGGACAAACTGAGAATCTTGTTTCTGTTGCATAGCTAAAGCTCTTGTTTCACTGCTAATAATTGTGGCCTGTTCCATCATGAACTGGTAATAATGCTGAAGTGAATTCATCTCTTATCTTCTCATTTGTGTTCACTTGATTAGGTGGGAGACATTGTCAGAGTAGCCAAAGATGAGACTTTTCCTGTTGATCTGGTGCTTCTGTCATCTGACCGAGTTGACGGTTCATGCCATGTTACTACCGCAAGTTTGGATGGAGAGACAAATCTTAAGGTCTGGGTTACTGTTGTGAAACAGAATGTAGTTAATTTGTGATGCCGTTTTTATTTTAGCTCACTGAAATATCCCTGCTGCCCAGTAGTCCTGTATCATTAACTTCATGGACACTGTTTTACAGACACATGTTGCAGTCCCAGAAACAGCAGTCTTACAGTCTGTTGCCAACCTGGACAAACTTGTAGCTGTTATAGAATGTCAGCAGCCAGAAGCAGATCTATACAGGTATCACTTTATTAGTAAATATTTTGAAATTAAATCAAAATAAAGTGTTTATTATTAGGAATGTTGCTGGGATTAAAATAGCTTCAGACATTTGATTAAATGCTTGGTTTTAATAAGTAGTGCATTTATACTGCACTCATAGTCGCAAGTGACAAGTTAAATTTGAGTTTTTCAGTAGTAAATTAGGAATTACAGGATATTTACTTTTTATATTTTAATCATTGCATTTAGTAGATTTCTGTTCTAACCAGTAAACTTTTATCAAGTTTAAAAAAAAACAAACAATGGGCTATGAGTCTGAGCAGGTTGGAGAAAGAGTTGCATAAGGTTCTGCCAGGAGATTTCAGTACTTTTAATTTTTAATGTAATTAACTCAAACCTTAGCAAATTGTTGTAAGCTCATGTTAGTTCTAAGGATATGTGTTGCTCATGTTTATTTTGCTTACGGTTAAGAGAAGATTTGAACTCCATTCTTCAGCAGCAAAAAAGCCCAGTCGTATCTGAGAGTGTTTCACTTGAGCTTTTAACATCAACAAGCAATGCCCTACACCCTGTAAAACGGTATTATAGTTAAAAAAGTTATGTTCCCATCTGAGTTTCTCGTGAATTGTATAGTGGTAAGTGGTAGTTATCAAGTAGTAGTTTTCAGGATCCAAGTGTATCAAAGCAGCTATTCTTAAGTAAGCTTTGGGATCACTGAGAAATATTAAATTTTCTAAAAATTAAGTTTCTGAGTTTGAACAGCCACTCAAGTATTTGATACTTAGGTCAGTTTTTAGAGAACATCAGGTTAAGGTACAATTCCTATAGAAGCTTATGCCCCTGTTTGTAGCTGGGGCTGCTCTATAAATGTGCATGTCAGATTTAAAAAGGAGAGTAGATTGGCTTTATTAAATCAAAAGTTACTTTTTCTGATGGATAATATGCTAATTTACATGTGTTGAGGAACTGCTTCTTATTGAAACATCAAGTCACAAGCTGTTTTAATTGAGTAAGAAATATAATCTGTGGTTTTATTAATGACATCTAATAGGCTTTCTCAGCTGCTCTTTTGAAGGATAAATGTTTCTGTTGTGAAATATCTCTTGTAAAATTAATGCCAGTGTTGACCTTTTGGTTTAATTTAGTTGTTAGTAATGGTGGATTACTTAGTACTTGTGAACCAGTAATAACTGTTTTGTAAATATAGAGGAGGTTTTTTACATTTTTTGAGTCTTTGTGTAGATATTTCTAACATATGGCCATCTTTCACAGATTTGTTGGAAGAATAACTATAAGTCAACAAACTGAAGAGGTTGTACGGTAAGTTACATTCTATAAGATTAATGTTTAGAACTGATGGAGGTGGTTAAAAATACGACCATCACAAAAAATTGTTGCTTCTTGAATATACGAAAAGGGAGGTGTCTTTTTACTGAAAGTGTCAGTTATAGCTGCCTATTTCAGATGGAGGTGAGAGAAAAATTAGTGAAAGCAAGCTCATTCCTTGGAAAGCTGCACTGTTCTGAAGGGGGTAATTTTTAGGCACTGATAATCAGCTGGTAACTTTGTTGCTTTTTGTTATTTAAAAAATTATTTTGTAGATTACAATAGATACCCTGTTGTCCGTTTATCGGAGGCACTGAGCATGTTTTTTTTCAGTTGTAATCACTAGAAAATATCAAGTCTGTTTTAACAAAGCCTCTCCTACAATTTTTTAGGTTTTAGTATATATTTCAAACTGTTGTACTAACTGGACTGTAAAGAGAAGTGCTTACGTCTGTAATAGTCAACACATAATTGTGTGCACATGAAGCTCTGTGCATGTAATCACTTTCTGACAGCCTTTCCCTGGGCAGTCATGGCAAGTTAGCATGCAAGTAAACACATGTGAAAATACAGAAACAAAGATGTGAAGCCTTTTACAGACCTACTCTGTGGACTTCCTCAAAAGATTGCTAATTGAGATGGGTTTTCCCCAGCTAGCAGCTAAGCATCCACATAGCTGCTCATTCACTTCTCCCCACAACAGGACAGGAGAGAAATGAGGAAGACCAGGATTGAGAAGGGTCATGTTTTGAAATAAAGACACAGAAATCACTTAAAAGAAATGGCCATATTTTTAGGAATATTTAGCATGCAGGTTACTGAATTGTTTTCTCTTGAGCATTGTTGATCATAAAGCTTTCAAAAAACTTGGTCTCCTTGTCTCAAAATGTGGTGTGTTATGATGTATAAATGTGGCACAGAAACTGGTAAATCTGTTGTGATTCTTTCACGCTTCTAATGTCCAAAATGTTACCCTTTACACTTCTGGTTTTTTAGTGAAATTTCATGTAATGTGTGCCTCAGTCTGAAGAACTGAAAGTCTTTCAATCTGAGAGCTTCTGATGAGGCTGGCAAGCCTCTGTTGGTTTGAGATAGGAGTAACATGGAGTTCAGAGTGAATCAGTGATTTGTCAGTGGTTTTGCAAGTAACACAGGGAATGCAGAAGACAGATCAGTCGTCCCCAAGTCTAATGCCTTAGCCACCTGCACAAAACCTCCACCCAGACCCCCCATCCAAAAGCCACTTAAATGTTCTCTAAGGTCATTTTATGTACTACTTCACTTAGAGCTTTTCAGAATTCATGATTGACAAGCTTGACAAGTTCAGCTTTGGGATACTCTATCAAAATAATTTTGTTGACAACATCTAACAGAACCAGTTTAAAGGGAGTGTGGAAATAATTGTAAGTCCTGACTATTGGTGGAGTTTTATCTTCTGACTGTCAAAGATAAACTTGTCTGGTCCGTGTTGCACTGATTGAGGTTTTGTATTTTGGGTTCATCAGACTGGTTTTACAAACTGCAGAAACCACTTGAATCCAGAAATATACATTAGCATTATTAAAATAAAAAGTTTAATGCTTGAGCCTTTAGTCATTTTTCTTAGTTGAATTTTTCAGTTAAAGTTTGAGTCTGTGCTAAAATATGAACATATGCATATTTAATTTAAAGAACCTATCATAATCTGTGTGTGTAATCGGTGCACACAGTATTCATGATTGTAACTGTCATATTTGCAGTAACATTTAAGTTAAATGTTCAGCTGAGGGAGGTGATTTGTGGGTTTGGGTGTTTTGTTCAGTAAATCCAGGTTACTCCAGGTTCAAAGGAACTTAAAAGTACAAAAGGGTTTTGGTTTTTTTTATATAATAGTGATCATGGACTGCTTATGGTACAGCTAATGGAAAAGTAAGACAAACCCAAAGGCTTATACACCATAGAACATATTATGTGATCTTTAATTATGCTGATTATACCCCGTATGTCAGCCTTGCCACTGCAGCTGTTCAGTTTCTGCTTTCATTTGAAACACTGGCAAAAACAGTAAATGTACCTTTTGTTGTTGAAGTTGGTTTGGGGTTTTTTTATTATTATTTTTTTATTTGGGGGGTGGTTGGTTTGTGGGTTTTTTATTGTGGTGGGTTTTTTTGGTTGGTTGGTTTTGGTTTTTGTGTGTGGTGGGTTTTTTTTATTATTATTATTATTACCATCCCTGCTGTCAGTTTATGAAGATGATGCATCTGCTGGAGTAGAATGTACAGCTCTAACCTTATGTGAACCTTGATTCTAACTGGACCTTTATTTTTCCCAGCACTGTTTACGGTTAGCTTAGTCAATGAAATCAGTGTATTATTGTGTGTGATAGATGTGAGGAAGAAACATTTATGAAACTTTACTCTTGTCTTGGGAAGGGGAACTTTCACTGTTGTGTAGGTGGTATGTCCATCTCGTTGTTTGTCTTTGTTGCTCTGGTATGAATGACTTTTGAACTTGCTGGATCATTTCAGTTTGACAGAGGGATAGAATCAAGACAGGTAATGTATCCAACAGTTGGTTTTGCCTTCTGGCTTATCAAGTAACTTCCAGGTCTCTCTGAACCAGCCATTTGGTATATTCATCTCAGTCACTTAATTATGGGATGTTGAGCAGTGGTGAGAGAATATGGCAGTGACCAGAGGAAACTGAGAGCTTTGTGGAGATGTGTGGGTGAGGTGTGGCCAAAGAGGGTTGAAGATGGACCTAAATGAGGGTGGCGTTGGAGTTGTTGCAGGGGGAATTCATAAGGGATCTAGAACAACTGTGTATAACAAACTGAATTTCATTAGTCCTGTGGTATACAGAACAACTATTTTTTAAATACTGGTCTGTCTGTTTCTTTTTAGACCTCTTGGGCCTGAAAGTCTCTTACTTCGTGGAGCAAGATTAAAAAACACTAAAGAAATATTTGGTTCGTAGACATCTAAATATTTATTCTCTTCTTAAAACATGTTGCTGCACTGTGGTTTAATTCTACTTGAACTGAAGAAATTGTAATAATCTTGCTGACTGTTACCTGAGTGGGTTATAGATGAAAGTAAGGTTACTATGCTGAAGAATCTCTAAGGATATAAGGTTCCAGCTCTGCTCTGTGAAAATATTTGAAGTGGTTTGATAAAGGAGTAACTTAACTCCAGTGGATAAATGACTGTTGTTACCATTGCCCATTAGTCAAGACTTTCTCCTGAGATTTACTGTTCTGATTTCCATAAAATACATATTGAAGAGCAATACAGTCATAATAATGAACAGTGTTTTAGTAGGTGTTAAAATTACTTCAGTGGTACAGTTTTACTGTAGCAGAATATTGAAAATGTGTACAAAATACTGTCTCACCATTGTACTGAAGTAAACACAAGTAATATCACCTCTTGATAAATGAAAAGTACTACCAATTGTATACATGCAGAAAATAAAGTATAACTATTCCCCCCCCCCTTCCTTCCCAGGTGTTGCAGTGTATACAGGTATGGAGACAAAGATGGCATTAAATTACAAGAGTAAATCTCAGAAACGGTCAGCAGTAGAAAAGTATGTTTATTTTCTAATATATTTCTTATTTGTAGAGTTTTAACTTTTTTTTTCCTTGGTAATGTTAATACCCTGATGATGTCATCATTGGGTTGTAGGCAAGGGAAAGGAGTTTAATTGCTTTGCCTTCAGTAGGAAGCTATAAATATAAAATCCTTTTCTTGCTGTTTCATCCTTTTATTGTTTATTTCAGTAGTGTACAAAGTTAAAACACCCAAGCTTAGAAAGAACTAAAGCTGAAAAAGTTAGGTTTGTTTTTTGAGATGTGGAGGTCATTTAATGATAGGTGAAATGCTCCTTGAACCAGCTTCCCAGAGACTGTTTTCACAACAGTCCCAGCCTCTGCTGTTCTTTGCATCCTTTACTGTACAACTGCATCATGCCTTAAAAGAGGGTGAGGATTAAAATGAAGTCTTAATTGATTACAAATCTTTTTCCCGAATCATAGTATTTGATATAATGGAAGATAGCTTTGTTTCACATGGTCTAATGGATATAACCTATCCAGGTATGTTTTGCAATGAATGTTGCAGGCTCGGGTTAAAAAGCTTGCTCATAGTTACAGGATGGGTGTTACTTCAATAGAAATTTGTATGTTGAACTTCATGACTTATTCTAAAAGGGAGTTATGATGTGTTGCCTTTATTCCATTTACCAAAAACATGAGAGAACCTCCCAGCATTCCTTTGCATGGGATTGATTATTCTGCTAAAGGCAGATACAATCAAATCTGTAGAGTACACAGGAAAAGTTCAATCAACAAAGCAAGGGGTATAAAGATGGTCTGGCTAGCACTGCAGGTTATAGAGGCAAGTTTGACTCTATCCTGGCACGGCATGGCCTGGGTTGAACAACTCCACACACATGGTAGTACTCTTTTTAACTCAAGAAAAAGGTTCAGTCTTTGATTTCCACTGGGGCTGTTTGTACTGCATGCACAGCCTTGCTAGATACTCAGGGGAGAACAGAAGGACAAAGAGGTGTGACACAAGTCAACTGTTGGGGTATTGTTGCATATCTAGTCTTCATATTGCTATATGTGGAAGCTACCTTAATCAGATGTAGGACTTCTTTTCACTTCTGTTGCTTGTCACATAGAAACTTTATAAATATTCATATCAAACAGAGGATACATTAAAAAAAAAAAAAAGATAATCCAGTAAGCTTTTGATCAATTTGTGTAACCACAGTGTGTCAACAGATTAAGTAAAGTAATATGAAGTTGTTTGTTTTGGTTTGGTTTTTGCTTTCTTATAGGTCCATGAATTCTTTTTTGATTATTTATCTAATAATCCTCCTCTTTGAAGCCATTCTGAGCACTATTTTAAAGTATGCATGGCAAGCTGAAGGAAAGTGGGATGAGCCTTGGTATAATGAAAAAACAGAGCATGAAAGAAACAGCAGTAAGGTAAAGTGGCATATCTAAGGAACCCTCAACCATTATATGCTGAATGTGATATTTATTATCTCTCTGGAAATAGGTGTAACTCCCATGTGATCCACTTGCAAGACTGTGTGCTATTGTCTCAGTATTTTTAAGTTAGTCCTGTGTAGCTTCACCCTTTTGTAGAAATAGTTTACATCTGCCACTGGTTGGACTTTTTCCTCCTTTTGGAAAAAAAAAAAAAAAAAAAACCACCACCCAAAAAAGTTATTTTAAAAAACATGGGGTTTGTTGGGACATACTTCTGAAGTTCTATGTTCTTATCATAGTTACTGGGTTTTTTGTGTGTGTCTTTTGTCATTCTTTAACTGAAAAGAGGAGGCAGGGTGGCTGTTCTTGTGCACGTTCCATTGCAGTGATTTCACAGTTTGGGCATTTTGGACAGTCAGTGATGTTGAGATGGTTTAGACAATTTTGTACGCCTGTAATTTTGCTCAAGCTCCTGCTTGTCTTCCTGCTTTCCTGTAGAGATTGGAGCTTCGAACTGTTCCTTAAGTCTGCAGTTCTGAGAACTGTCTTTTTCTTAATAGTTCTTTGTGCTGTTTAATTTTTTTTAATAAGGGAGAGAGACTTAGTGATCACAAAAGAAACTAGAACAGCTTTAATGAAAATAATAATAATAAAAATGGAATATATCAAAACCAGTATCAAACCCAACCCCCCGATGGTAATTACATCACTGTCACCACTGATGTGTGGAGCAGGCACTGGGAGAGTCCCAGCCTGGGCCCCGCAGCAGACGGGAGCTGTGTTCAGGAGCTGGATTCTGGTACCGGATTCAGGAACACACCGATTGGGATCAAGGGCAGAATGGACAGAGTCCTCCTTGGATGCTTCAAGGAAGGAACTAAAAGAGGACCTGAGCCAAGCAAAGCTGGCAAGGAGAGGGACAAGAGATGGAGAAGAGAGGGACTGAAAAGAGAGACCCTAGACCATCCTGATCCCTCAGCTTTATACCAAGTGTGATGTATTTGGGCTGGAATCCCTCGTTGGTCAGTCTGGGGTCACCTGCCCTGTCCGCTCCTCCCTGCAGGTGCGGCCTTTCACTTTCCTGCACCCCCCGGTGTGGGACACAAGATCCAGCAGTGGCCTTGGTCTGCACACCAATCTTTGGTAGTAACTCTAAACACGGGGTGTTACCACTGTTAGCAACAGACACTGCCTGTGAAAACAGGCTGCTAACTTCAGACAACGCAGTTAGTTAGAAGAACTGAACTGAAAAGTAAAATCACCGAACAGAATTAGTTTTGTTCTCACTCAAACCAGGACAACCTCCCAGAGAGTTGGGAATTGATTGTGCTCACTCAATGGCATGTGTACGAAAAGTTCCATATCCCAAGTCAGGAGAGTTCTGTTCTGCTTCACAAGTAGAGTGAAAGTTACAGTTACTACATTGTGGTTCCAGAAGGAGAAAGAAGTAATTCAAGAATGTCTTTAGTTCAGTGAGTGTTAAGACTTTACTGGCCTTTCAGCGGAACACGCAACTTTCTTAGAAGCATGTCATGTAGAGTTTGTGGTTTAACTGGAGAAACATTTCAATGCTGTGTTTTATTTAAATTATTTATTCATGTTATCACTAAAGTTATCAAAAACTTTTCAGTGTGTTCTAAAATAATTTTATCTAAAAGCGTCACTGTTGGAAAGAACTAAATGAATTGAAAAATTTTCAAATTGTTTAGTGACTTTTTAGTACCTGCACCCACTTAACACACTTCTCACTATTTGAAGTGGTCAGTCAAATAAATTCTTGGCTCCCGTTAATTTGAAGTAGTTATTAAGTGAGTTAGACTAGCCTCTGGAGCCTTTACAGGTGTGAGTAGAATTGAGGTAAGTACTCAATCTTTCCATTCCTTTACCTTTGCCTTCAGGAGCATACAGAGCCATCTGTGATTCTGCAATGTCACTTTCCTTCTATCCTGTCTTCTATTTTTCTTTCTCCCTTGTTTACTTATACAATCTACCTTGCGTTTCTCGGTATGGAGACATCCTTACTTAGAGTGCTTCTCTGTTCATCTGTCCTGTGTTGTGCAGACTGTTACTTAACACTGCTTGAAGAAACTCACTAACCTTAGTAATTGTCACTTCTCGCTGTATCTTCTCTTAGATCAGTTGCTGTTCTCAGTCTTTATGTTCTCTAGTTTAGTTTGGATTGATCTCTTGAAGCACTAAACTTTTGAAGGTTTTGTCAGGCACCTTAATTACTGGTACTGACCAATTATAGCAGCACTCTGTAATCAGGAAGACCAGACATTTAGCTTTGAAAACTGTTATACTGTGTAAACTTTTATACTCCCTTTCCTCAAAATGTTCTCCTGCACCAGTGTCTGGTAGAGTTGAAAGAGATGTCCCGGTCTTTCTTATCTCTAATCTTCCTGGCTGAGTATTAGGGTGTTGGTAAGAGTCTTCACAATGTGCAGTTTAGATACTGAGCTTATTGTGCAAATGAAAAAAAGTCTTGAAAGAGATTGTAATATTGCTTTTCACAGTTTGTTAAAATTGTCATACCTAATAAATAGAATTTTCTGTCTTATTACATAGCTGTTTAACCGAAATGCATGTTGAAGAGATATAGAACTGTGACATTTAAATCCAGAGGGTCTTTCTTGTCATGTAGTCTGGATCACCCATGTCACTGGTGAATGCTGGTAGGCAGGAACCCTCTTGTTGCTCTACTGTCCTAAACCAATGCAGAGCTTTTGCAGATCCTTCTTGACAACATAGAGTATCAATCGCTTGCCTTTACCCGTTATGGTTCCTTAGAAAAGCCTTTGAACAGTGATGTTTGATGGAATGGAGAATACATCAGTCTTCTGAGATTGAAGTATTTGAAGAGACCTTTCTGAAATCAGAATCACTAAGACAGTTAATATTGATAGGTAGCCCTCATGAGACATTCAGTAGAAAGGACAAAAAATAATGAACTCGATACTTGAAACATCCAGTCGTAGCTTAAGGCAGTCTTTTTGCATCATTACTGGGACAGCCTGGAAGTGCCTTCGTTGTCACTGTGTGTTGTCTCTCTTGCATACATGGGACTTGATCTCCTCTGGCTCTGTCAATTTGTCATTTTTTGTGCATATTGAAACATAACTAAGTAACCATGTTTCATCTGGTCATTGCAGTAATCTTTATATTTTCTTTTTTTCTCTTGTAGATTCTGAGGTTTATTTCAGATTTTCTTGCTTTTCTGGTACTTTACAATTTTATCATACCTATTTCACTTTATGTGACTGTTGAGATGCAGAAGTTTCTTGGATCTTTTTTTATTGGCTGGGATCTTGACCTCTATCACAAAGAAACAAACCAGAGAGCACAAGTAAATACTTCAGACCTCAATGAGGAATTGGGACAGGTAGAGTAAAAAATTATATCATTTCTTTCTTTTACTTTTTTAAACCTCTGATTTTTCCTTCTTTTTTACCATTAAAACTAATTACTTTTTGTTGGTTGTGCTTTGATTTATGATTAATTTAAAACAAGGTATAAATATCTGATGGCAGAATTTGAAATTTTTACATAATCAAAAAGGGTATGGAGAATATGAGTTGAAATTTTTGTTTTGTTTTTTAATTCTGACAAACACATGCAATTTCAAGTCTGTGTTTTGTTTTATTTTACAAAAGGTGGAGTATGTGTTCACAGACAAAACAGGTACATTAACTGAAAATGAGATGCAGTTTCGGGAGTGCTCCATTAATGGCGTAAAGTACCAAGAGGTCAATGGTAAACTAACTCCAGAGGGCTTTTCTGAAGATTCTCCAGATGGAAATAGGCACAGTTTGGTAAGACCTATTTTTTTTTCCATGAATAGACATCTTAGACAGAAAGTGTTTTATTTCAGAGAAGTAATCTTCTAGCATTAGCATTTTTTTTTTTAAATCAAGATTTCTGAATAGCTTTTGAAACTATGAAGTGATTCTGAACAAATAATATTTATTAAACATGGTAAGATGTGATTATTTAACATGGAATACTTGGCAGATTTTTAAGTAAAACCATGATTTTTAATTAAGTATGTTAAAAACTCAGTTGATATGTAAATGTTACAAATGAAGTTTTTTCTCTCTTACAGATGAAAGAGGAAGAGCTATTCTTGAAAGCGGTTTGTCTTTGTCATACGGTGCAGATCAATGCAGATCAGACAGATGGTGCTGATGGTCCCTGGCATGCCAATGGCCTAGCACCCCAACTGGAGTATTATGCTTCTTCACCAGATGAGAAAGCTTTAGTTGAAGCCGCAAGCCGGTGAGTAGTACTGCCAAAACAATCACATCTAGAAATTGCCTACTAGGGCAACCTTAGAAATGGCTCAGAAAGATTGTAAAGCCAAGGGCCTGGCACTGTCAGTTTACTATGAAAACACAGAAAAATAAAATACACAAAACATTGTCATTATATAACTATATATACTATAATACATATTTTATATAGATAAAATATTTTTTTATACACGAGAAATTATAGTGGACAAACTATGCCTCCCTGCCACCTCCCCAACAGTCAGTCACTGGGTATTCTGTATAAAGTGATGATGAAATGTACATTTTCTTTTCCTTTTAGGGTTGGAGTAGTATTTACTGGAACTACTGGGGACAGTATGGAAGTAAAAAGTCTTGGAAAACCAGAAAGGTATTTGGTTTTATTCCTTGTTTCTGTTGAAGGACAGAATAGTAGTGTAGATTAATATAAAGTTCTCTTAATCCCCTCTGTTCATAAGCAAACCTTGCCTTTCCACAGCATGGTCTTTTTAATGCTCTTCCCTTGATGTCTTCAAGACAGCTTGCATCTTAGACCTTTGGAATCAAAACCGAGCTGCAAGAGTTTTGTGCGAGTTACTCTGTGTAGCTGTATATTAAAACAGGTGGTATCTTTGCCCATTCCTCAAAGGCTTAGACTGTATTTGAATTGGAAATCTGGATTGTTTGTTCAGATATTACAGTTTGTGCTTTCAGCTCTAGAAGTTCCCAGAATGAGTCTCATATATGCAGTCTAGTTACGTATTTTAAACTTTCCCAGAATTAGTAGAAATGTTATTGATAACTGTGTATCTTCAGTATGTCATAACACCTGTTATCTATTTGATCTGTTAGTTGGCAGTACTTTAAACTTAAATGTCTAAAATTAATATTCTAAACTAGTGATAATATAACAAGAAACAGTTCCCTTTTCAGGGAACATAGACCCTCTTTACACTGTGTAGATTGTTTACAAGTGTTAGGAACAAAATGCAGTTTTGAAAGTTACACTTGAAATAATGATAGAAGGGTTAAGGAATAGGTAGACACTGATTGTCATCTCCAGATATAAAGCTAGTGTTCAGGAAGCTATTAATATTAACAGAATAACCTTTTATTGTTATAGGATGGAATTAATTATATATAAAGTGATGAAAAGCAATCAATTGCGCAAACCCGATAACAGTGATTGTCGGTCAATAATGGTCATGTTACTTTCAGATTTTTTTTTTTCTAGAGAAAAATGACACTTTCCAGAAAGCTCTGTGGGGCAGGAGTATATTTAGAAGTAATCGTCTTCAGAAATTTATTTCTAAAAATGTTTTCTTCTCCCTCTTTCTTGTATGAAAACCCAAAATACAGGTATAGATTGCTTCATGTTTTGGAGTTTGATCCAAATCGCAGACGAATGAGTGTCATTGTAGAGAGTCCCTCAGGTAAGTGATCAAAAAAATGCACAAGGTAAGATTGAGAAATTCTTACATAGTATGTATTTTCATTTTCTATTCTGTTTTACTTTTTAGGGGAAAAGCTTTTATTCACAAAGGGAGCAGAATCTTCCATTCTGCCTCGCAGTAAGAGTGGAGAAATAGACAAAACAAGGATACATGTGGATGAATTTGCTTTGGTAAGTGGATATGCTTGCCCAGCTGATTAGAAGAAAATTCTTCCAGTACAGAGTCTGTGACTTGATAGGAACAAATTGCAGGTGACACCTTGTTAGATCAGAATCTAGTCTACCCTGAATATTGTCTTTTATTTTCTCACAGAAAGGACTAAGAACTTTGTGCGTAGCCTACAGAAGATTTACAGCTGAGGAGTATCAAGAAATTGGCAAACGGCTTCATGAGGCCAGGACTGCCTTACAACAACGGGAGGAAAGATTAGCAGATGTGTTCAACTTTATAGAAAGGGATCTGGAATTACTTGGGGCTACAGGAGTAGAAGACAAGTATGCAATGGAGTTACTGCTAACTGCGCCGAAAACCATAGCAAGCTTATGATTTATAACTGAAATACAATGTGTGCCATCAGAAACTGTCCTGCCATGACCAAATGTTCTCTACTACTCTTGTTTATTGTGTTTACCGCTCTTTCAAAACACATGTTGTACCAACTGATTTTGGCTTAATAACAATGACATACAGTGTGCCTCATCAGGAGAGATTTTATGTATATGAAATGGAATAATGGCAGTAAATATTTAGGGTAACAGCTAATTCCTTGGGAAAACTTCTCTACATAGCTACTTTACAAAGCAGTCTGCTTGCATCGTGTGTATTCTGTAAATCAGAGGATGTATTGTACACTGGAGTGTACAGAGGGAGCACTTAGAAGCTTTTCATGCAGCGCTGTAGATAGTAATTGTAGACTGTTTTAAAGCTTCTCAAATGCAACAGTGGTTCCTCATTTAAATGAAGATATGCTTATTACACATTTGATCACTTAGCAGGATTGAAGTTCAGTTTTTGTTTAATCAAGGCCTTTGTTTTATTGCTGGTAATAGAATGTCATCTGCCAGACTAGGATTCTCTGAAAACATGTAACATTGGAAATGCAGTCTGAAATCATTATGGCACTGGGCTTAGAGGAGTAACGTGGAGTTACGGTGTGAGCTCTTATTTTGTAAAGTGTTTGATTAGTTATTTAAGATATTTCTTGTTTCTAGACTGCAGGAGAAAGTGCAAGAAACTATAGAAGCACTCAGGTTGGCTGGTATCAAAGTGTGGGTACTCACTGGAGACAAGCACGAAACGGCTGTTAGTGTCAGCTTGTCATGTGGACACTTTCACAGAACTATGAACATCCTCGAGCTTGTGCAACACAAGTCAGACAGTACATGTGCAGAACAACTGAGGCAGCTAGCTAAGAGGTAAAATACCTGAGCTGTCATTATTTTAACTTGGTTTTCTTATATCAAAGATTGTAATGAAATTTGAAAATAAATGTGCCATGAAGTAGCCCTTTTAAAAAAAGTATGAATTGATATAATAAAAGACTTGAAGAAGCAGTCTGCCTAACAGGTTAATTTCTTTGTTTATTGTGAGGGCAACCACATAGTTCATATGAAAATGTATTTTTTTCCATCGCAGTGATACAAAGCTAACATTTTTGTCCCTGAATAGAATAAAGGAAGACCATGTTATCCAGCATGGACTGGTTGTGGATGGGACCAGCCTTTCTCTTGCACTCAGGGAACACGAAAAACTGTTCATGGAAGTTTGCAAAAACTGTTCTGCGGTGTTGTGCTGTCGCATGGCACCCCTTCAGAAAGCAAAGGTAAGTGAGAATACAGTCAGCGTTGCCTTGTAAGGATTTTTATCACGCTTTGAGGAGACAAGGATTTCCTGAACTGCATTGTATGTTTGCCTGACCTTTTGTGTGACTTTTGAATCCTTTTAAAATTTAGTTGATCTGGAGTAGTTTGCTCAGAAGTTTCTACACGCATTTGTGAAAATTTACAAGTGGACAGAGGAGAGAATCAAAATGCTGACGCCCTACAAGAAAAGGCTAATCTTTCATCAGTCTCTTCTTGAGGCAGTAAGGCAGTAGCTTTCCTGATCACCTCCATGCTTTTGCATTGCCTGTTCCATTGCTTCTCAGACCAGAGAAGCTAAACTGAAAATTCATGAAGGTCTAGGGAAAAATGTGCTTCTCGAAGGATTTTAAAAGTATGCAAGTTGGAGGAGGAGGTAGAAGGGAAGCTGAGGCCTAGTCTCCAGGGAAAGTTTTCCTTAATGCTGTCATCTAAGACCATTTGTTTTTTTCTTCATGTGCACTTAATTTTACTCAAATACAGGTCAGATAAGATTCAGATTTTGTGATATTTTTCTTTTAGAAAACTAAGCTCTGAAGAGCTATAATGTTCTTTCCTTCTGAAGTTTTCTTTCTTCATTTACGCTTCTATTTTTTTTTTCCTTTTTTTTTTGAGTAATATTCAATTACATACCTCTATTGGACTCTACTTTTTTAGGGTTTTTTTAAATTATTTTTAGCTTCTGGTGTGCTTTAAAGACTTTTTGCATGTATTTCCAGTAATGTTAAACCTATGAAAGGACACTTGCCTCATCTATCTTTACACATTGTCAAAAAGAAAAGGAAAAAAGACATCATTTACCTTAAAGCACTAGGAAACCCTTGTGTGAGGTACTAGATGTGGAAAGGAGAGGAGGCTGTTTTACCATAGCATGAGTGACCTATTTTGAGGTCACACTTCCTGCTTCCAGTATTTAGCCCCACTTCCAATGCAGTATTTAGAATCACTTCATTATAAAACTGTTCATCTGTATATAAAACTTGATATAATACTAGTTTCAATAAAATGTTAAAAGGAAGTTGTAACTACTATAGGCAAAATAGTTTGTTGGATGTGTCCACTCTTTTAGCTGAAATTTTTTCCATCCTGTCTCTTTAAGGTCTAGTTATCTTCCTATGTTGTATCCTTCTTATTTTGACATTTAACTCAATTTATAATGGTTTTGTACTGACAGATTTGGCAGATAGCAGCCAATAATGCTTTCCTTAGTTCTTATCCTGTCCAGCAGATAAACTCCATTACTTCCTGTGTTTTGTCTTGCAGTACTGTAAAACCTAATTTTGATAAACACTGAAGTATATAAATCATGGAGACAAACGCCACACAATATGGAAGGGAAGGAAATCTGTGGCAGTTAGTCTAGCCTTGCATCTGTTTTTCTGCTGTAGGCACCCTTTTTCTGAGGTCTATTCCAAAGTTAAGCTGACATGTTAATAATTCCCACATCTTTTCCTTTAATTTTAATGCTTGTTAATATATGGCTAGCGGTCTCATTACTTCTTTTTCTATATTTTATGGCTCAGAAACATTTCTAAACATCTTTCATGTCAGTCATTCAGAGCTGCTGCTGATAGCTGCTGTTAAAATTTGCCAGAGGACGTGTCTTGACCTTTTCATGTAGATGTTTGTCTGTCAGAATTACCGCAGTCTTGGGTATCTCCTGAGAACTGATCTGGGTGTCATGCTGCAGCCTTGCTACCTCTGTAAGGTTGCTTACTAAGATCTAATGCTAATTGTACTTGAAATAATCACCCTTTAGCAATGGGGAACCTTTAAACTTGAATATTAATACCTGCAATTAAGGAATGTATTCACACAATCAGGTGGATTTCGCTGAGCTGTGGACTGTAGTTAATAACCATTTTGTTCCCTGTGTGGAGTTATCACTCCTATGAATCAGTGCACTGACACTGTCAACTACAGCTCAGTTATTTGGATACAGTTGGTTTGTGTCTACTTACCTCATGTAGTTGTTGCTCTGCAGATATTTCCATTTTGGGTTTTCTGGAACTTCGGGGGTTGGGAAATGAAGTGTATTTTTTTGTTGTTTTAGAAAGCCTTATGGATCTGCATTCACACCTTTACCTCTGCAACCTTTTTATGACTTAGTGAAGCCTCTACCTCTAGTTAGAGCTGTCTGGAAGCAAAAGCCTCATCTAACTCACCGTTCTCTATTTAGAATATTATTGACACTTACATTAAGATCTGTTTCCTTTTTGTAAGCTGGATATCACTGCTCTTCTTTTGAGGATTTCAGAGCAGTGTGTGTAAACAATTTTTTTTTTTTTCTCATTCTGTCACATCTTCTGTGACTTTTCCATCTGAGAATACTCACTGGTGATAATGAAGTTGCTTGAAAAAGAAACTTTTCCTTCATAAAAGCATATACTGATCTTGAAGCTAATATATTGGGGTTTTTTTCAGATTCATCTTTTACGCCGATTAATTCCATTAAGTGAAAATGCGTAGAATCGGGGCATGTCTAGTACAGGGCGTTAATCTGCATTATTCCTCAAGGAAATTTTGTGTTCCAACTTTTACTTGACTGCTTTGTATGATAAAGCACCAAATTAAGAGCTGTAAAAGAAGTAAGAACAGCAAAATAAGCTGAAGGCAGATATAGTATTTAACTAAGGCTTGTGCCCCAAAGTAAGTAGCTTTTTTAGAGCAATGAATGTATGTCTGTGACATGCCAAAGACATTTTTACCCAAGTGTGCACATTCATAAACATATTAATTGTGTGGAGGTAACAAACTGTTATACTTGGGAACTAGTGCTATGGTTTGTAGGTAGACTGAGTAATCTGAAAAATTTCTGCCTTTTTTGTTGTGTGGGTTTGTTTTGTTTGTTCTGTTTGTTTGTTTTTTCCAGGTAGTGCGACTGTTAAAAACATCTCCAGAGAAACCTATAACATTAGCCATCGGTGATGGTGCTAATGATGTGAGCATGATACAAGAAGCACATGTTGGCATAGGTAATTTTCTTTTGTCAGTAGATAGAGGCAAATAAGATGCATGTGAAGTTGACCTTTAAATCTTTCTTTGCACTAAACTGCCACTGTTTACATCATGTCTGTATCACTGTAGAAATGCCATTTGTATGTAGTTTGAGGAGAAAGCTTTCATTATATCTCTTGAGAGACTTACAGATTCTCAGCTAATCTTGGTAGTTTTCTTTGTTTATATTGTCTTGTGTTATCTGGCCAGGACTTTAAACTTATTTTTCTATGTTACAGAAATGAATACAAAACATAGATAAAACTGAATTGGTACCCGTCATATAGCGCTTTGGTATTTCCTTTACTGATTTTGTTTGATGGTGTTTCTTACATTAGTAAATGCTGAAGGTTCTTACATAAGGTGCATCAGGATATTCAAGCTGTCACCTTTGTAATTAAAAAGGTGTATGTAATGTTTGTCATGTCAGTCATGTGTCCATGATTTTTAAGGCCATGGATATAGGCTACCTGAGAAGGTTACAGGCAAGTGGTGCTTTATTCTACAGCTAGTTTGTCAATTAACCGAAGTTTATTAAAAATAATATTATCCCAGTTTTTACTATAGTTTGTAGTGCATTAGACATTACATGTATGTTGCTCAGAACTTGCAAGTCTCCCATCAAGGGTGACAGGACCTTTAGACTACTTTTTTCAAAAGTTACCAGCACTGTTAAGTGTCTCGTTTTCAGGAATCCTGGGCCAATTTTCTTCTGTAAAAAAGAGCATTTTGATTCTCTGTATGTGCTTTTCCTAATCTTAATAATAGTTTTTAGAAGTGAATTTGTGTTTAGGTGTGGTAAGCATTGTCAGTCCATCAGATTAAGTAAGCTGCTGTTGTAAGAACAGCATTTCTTTTATTCTGCTGTTGAGTACAGGCTGTATGGTATTCCCAGGAGATACTGTAAGAAAAACCTCTCAAGTAAAACATTCTAAGCAAATTGGTAATTGGTGATGGACTTATAATGGTTTGCTTGGTTTGGGAATTTTGGTTTTGTAGTGAGTGTTACTATGTCTGTCTTCCCATGAATATTTCTTAAGCATAGTTTACAGAAATAGTGGGGTTTTGGTTGTTTTGTGGGATTTTTTTGTTTTGGTTTGTTTGTTTGTTTTTGTTTGCTTGCTTGTTTTTTGGTTAGTGATGGTGTTTGTTAGGTTGGTGGTTTTGTTAGGTTGACTGGTTTTAATTGAATCAGCATCAAAAGAACAGTTTCCCTTAGTAGTAAGTGTCTGGAATAATGCCTTCTTTTGGAACTGTTAAGTTGCTGAAGTCTTTGTAATGTTGAAATGCAGGAAAACAGAACTTGTAGCTTCAGATGTATATTGATGTGGGGTTTTTTTTAAACTTTAGTTTTTATCATGTTTAACCTGTTTTCTGTTTTGTTTCCCAAACGTTACAGGAATCATGGGCAAGGAAGGAAGACAAGCTGTAAGAAACAGTGACTATGCAATAGCACGGTTTAAATTCCTCTCCAAGTTGCTTTTTGTTCATGGGCACTTTTACTATATTAGAATAGCAACCCTTGTACAGTACTTTTTTTATAAGGTAAGTCTTCAGAGTGTGCCAGTGAAGTTCACAGAAAAATGTGTAACTCTTCTTTAGCAAGAAATTTATTACAGATCTAAGATTTTTCTTGAGAGCACGTTAAACATCTCTGTTAAAACATGCTAGTGTGGGCTTTTGGAATATATTTTACAACCAGATGCAGTAGTTTCACTGTGAAATTGTTTAGTACTTCCGCCTAGAAATAGGCTTTAAATATCACAATGAGTTTTCCTAGGCAGAGAGGCAGGCATGCTTGCTCTGGATAACCCTCACAGGGAGCTATGGACATGGAACAGCAGGGTGAACTTGAGCAAAATACTAGAGGGATGAGTGGGGAGACAGACCTGGGAATTCAATGCTGGGCAGTGATGCTTGAAATACTAACCCATCTTTTTTTGTTCTGGGTTGTTTGTTGTGTGAGTTGTTCTGTTTTGGTTTTTTGGGTGGTTTTTTTTTTGTTTTTTGGGGGGTTTTGTTTGATTGGTTTTGTTTGTTTGTGGTTTTTTGGGTTTTTGGGGGTTTTTTGAGTGGTGGTTGTTGTTGTTGTCGTTGGTTGGTTGGGTTTTTTTGCTTGTGTGTGTGGGGGTTTGTTTGTTTGTTTGGGGTTTTTTTTATGTGATCATCAGTTTTCATAAGAAGTCAAAATTCACTTTCTTGAAATTTACCTGAAGTTCTAGCACCAAAAGCCACCAAGCCACTTTTTATGTCATATCGTTTGTTTTGATTTAAAGGTAACAGCATGGTGTTAGGTTTTGGTTTCTGTTTTGTCTACTGCTGTGCAAAAAACTCACATGAGCAGGTAACAGACTTTTTTGAATAAAATGTGGAAATTATTTTGCAAAGACATTTTAAAAAAGCAACTGAGGGGAAAATAAATGGATTTCTCCTCTAATACTACTTGTACTCAAATAATGAAATGTGTTCATCAAGCGCATATAAGAAAGTTTGTATTTTTCAGGTTCATTGCCCCAAACAAAATACACTCTTGAGCAAAACGTGTTGCTTCACTTTGCCAAGTAAAACGCTGAAATGCTTTATGCTCTCCCTGGGTACTTTTAGCAGCTTGTAAGAGTTAATTTGTTTTAGGGTTGTGAGGCATATACTGAGGATTAACTATTTCCTTCACTTTTCTTCTTTCAGAATGTGTGCTTTATTACACCACAATTTTTATATCAGTTCTTCTGTTTGTTTTCACAACAAGTAAGTATTGGATGCCTTACATTGTGGTGAATGCATATGAAACACTTGGGGCAAATAGCTAAAAAAAAAAAATGGGAAAGAATTACACAGAAGCAGCACAGATTGTACACTTAGAAACATCCAGCTTAATTTTCTCTGTTTAATAGCTTGATGTTGCTAGATGGTTATGTGTGTGTGGCTTTTTTCTAACTAGTAAATTCACATAATTAATGATTTGTTGCTGCTGTTAGTGTGCTAATAAATTTTATAACAACCTTTTTTCTTTACAAGACTCAAAATAATTTTTATTTCCATTTTCAGACACTCTATGACAGCGTGTACCTGACTCTGTACAATATTTGTTTCACTTCCTTGCCTGTCCTCATATACAGTCTTTTTGAGCAGCATGTGCATCCGCATGTATTGCAGAGTAAACCTGTGCTCTATCGGTATGTATGTCTCACGTAGGTATTGCCACAGTAGCACACCATTTGAATGTCAGTGGCGTCTGCAGAAATCTGAACTTGCTACTATCTATTTGAACTGTATGTTGTGCAATTTTTAGCAAATATCTTGTAGAGGAAGAACTGCAGCCAAATAGTTTTCATCCTAAAAGTTGACATGGATATTTTAAGAGAAACAAATAGCTTGAGCTGGAAGGGACCTTAACAATGATCTACTTGCAGCCCTCCTGCCATGGGCAGTGACACCTCCCAGTAGACCAGGTTGCTCAAAGCCTCATGCAGCCTGGTCTTAAACACTTCCAGGGATGAGGCATCTACAGCTTCTCTGGGCAACCCATTCCAGTGTCTCACCACCTTCATAGTGAAGAACTTGTTAATATCTAATCTAAATCTGCCCTGCTCTGGTTTAAAGCCATTGCCCCATGTCCAGTCACCAGGTGCCATTATAATAAGTCCCTCTCCAGCTTTCCTGTAGGCCACCTTCAGAGACACTGGAAGGCTGCTATAATGTCTCCCTGGAGCCTTTTCTTCTCTAGGCTGAACAGACCCAACTCCCTCAGCCTGTTCTTGTAGGAGAGGTGCTCCAGCCCTCTGAGGGGGTTTATGTCAGTCATGTTAAGACTGGAAGAGAATTGAGTGCTTGGTCAGCTTACACGATCGGCAGCCTTCTCCTCCGTTACACGTAGGAGATAAAAATCACTCAGGCACGCAAATGAAAGCCAAGGACACTGTGGTGAGGGGAATCACTATGAAGAATAGCTCATGAAGAGGGGAAGTGATTTCCTGTAGAATCAGATGTCTTCCCTTTGGTAGCACATTGTACTGCATCCTGCCCTCACTTTTTTTCTCAAAAAAAAAAAAGAAAAAAAAAAAAAGAAAAAAAAAAGTGTTTTTACAGAAAAGGTGCTTTTTAGCTTTTTCTCTTTTCATAAAGGTCTTTTAAAAAGAACAGGGGGCAAGTGTCAGGAGATCTGGCTTTTTCTTCTTCTTGCAATTCCACCTCCAGGGAGAAGAATTCTAGTTTGTGCTATTCTGAATTTGACCCGCGACCCTTCCCACTGGTGGTCCCTGTGTAAAGCAGAGGCAAATCATGAGAGCTCAGAGTTCTTTTTGCCCATGATTTATGTATTGTTTTTTTCATATGTCAGCATTTGTTAAATGTATCTTGGTGCAGTTGATTTATTCAAAGCAGTAGCAGTCATGCAGTGTGAATAGCTGATGGCTTATATAAAGACAATCTGAAATCCAAATCTGTTTTATTTCTGCAGAGACATCAGTAAAAATGCCCATCTGGGTTTTAAACCATTTCTTTACTGGACTGTCTTGGGCTTCTTTCATGCATTCGTTTTCTTTTATGGCTCATATCTCCTAATGGGAGAAGACACTTCTCTGCTGGGAAATGGCCAGGTATATCATAAGAATTATTCTACCACTGTATTTTTGGTGTTATGAACTACATATTACCAAAGATGCTTTGTCAATATTCGTGTGTGCTCTCAAGTAACATTTCTTAGTGTGGAAACTATAAGACATGTAGTCAGAAAGTGTATGCTCATGAAGAACGTATCTTTCAAGATAATAAATGTGTTATGGTTCTCTTAAGCTTTGTTCTCTTTTCTATACTGCTTTTGTCAAAATCGTGTGTCATAACTACAGTAAATGAGAATTAATATTTATTCATTTAAAATTCTTTTTGAATTGGACTTAATTTAAGTGTCAAACAATGACTTCTTTTTAGCATCTGTTATAAAATTAGGCTTAAATCTAAAAGCTGCCAAGACTTAAATCTTCTCCTGCAAATGTATTACTCTAATTACTTAGATTTAAAAAAAAAAAAATAAAGTGGTGCAAGCTTCTTTAAATTACACTTTTATTCAGTAAATGTCTTTAAGACAATAGCTTAATAAAATTATCAAATACTGGTCTTGCACTTTAAAAGATGTTAAAATTCATAGGAAAAAAAATCATTAAAAACTCTGTGGCTGTGATGAAACCATTACAAGTTTGCTTTGTCATTTTACCTGGTTCTGAGTTAGTTAAGCCAGTTTAAAACTGTTAGATATACTGACTTTTGTCTGGTAAAACTGTTATGAGTAGTGATGCAAAAATACACTTGCTTCTGTCATTATGCCATTCCTACTACTGATGTAAAGCGCTTGCTAATTCTTGTGTAGTGCTTGATAAAGCTGCAAGTTATGGCACAAGGTATTAAAATAGCATCATGCTGTATTCACAGCAAGTATAGGGAATGATCATGAACTCAGGACTTTTAGGCCAAAAAAAGGGATTCGATATAATGGTGGACAGACAATGACCAGAATTGACTCAAGTGCCTGAAGGCAGAGAGCATCCAAACTGGTGGTTGGTGTCCCTGCAGAAAAAGGAGCAATGACAGGGAGAGGTGCAGCGAGCTGGAGTATGGATTTCATCAGGAGGTGTTCGATAAGAATGCTCAAGTAGTTGTGCTTTAGACTACAGTGTCTCTTACAAGTGAGATAGAAGTGTGTCCTCTCTTGTCATTTGTTACAAGCTGTGTGACTTTGAAGATCTTGTGAATTGGTAAAAGAGCTTCAGTACTCTTCTAATGAAATGATGCTTCATTATGAATCAGTGTGTTTTGGGCATCTGTCTTAGTTGTCAAAGCCTGTCACTTCAGAATGGCTTAGTAAATGTCCACAAGGCAGGAACAGACTTTTTTTGCATTGTATTTAGTAAAAAATGTGTACTTTGGGCAACAGATTATATTCTGTAAGTCTAGACCAGTATGTTAATGTAGACTTTAGAGAGAAAGTTCTTTTAATGGTTTCTCAAGACTTATTACATATACTTAGTATATGAGCATGTTGGAAATAAAGCTTTCAGGTGCCCTTGGCTTCTTGTGTTCTCTGTGATGTTACTTTAAAGTCTTAGAATTTATTTGGAGTTACTCTACCTCTCTGTTTGCTAAAAGATGGTTATTGGAACTGGTAGAACTCTGTGTTGCAGTAGATTATCTGCAGCGCATAAAGTATGTTGCAAATTTAGTGTGTGCCTGAAAAAGCTGAAGTTAAGGGCAAGAGAAACTGGTGTACTGCTGAAGTGCTTTTGTGTAAGAAGTCCTCAGTAAGTGATCACTTAGTGTGAATGTGTGATACACGGTAGTGCTAGCACAAGACCTCACATTTTCATTCCAAATTTGAGTTTGGAGCAAAGCAGAATAGAAGAGATTGTCAATAATTTGTTAATGCTGGCAGTTTGTTAGGCTTGCCTCAACACATTGTGCAACAACTTGATCTTTTAGTTCTTTTTTTCTCCCCCCTTTTTCATGCTGTGCATGTCGTCAGATATTGAAACCTAACAGGCAAATGGTAAGAGCTTAGAAGAGGAGGAGATACAAAATATTGTATCTGTTACTTCACAGGAGTAAAGGATGCAGCATCCACAGTGTAAATGTGTTCAAAAATAAAATGGTGGCAAGAATTTGCTCGCGTTTTGCATTCTAACTCTGTGAGCATTGAGACCAGTGTTAGCAAAGACACTTTTTTTCATGGGTCACTTAGGAGCAGTAGTCTAATTTTACTTTAGGATTATTATTGCAGCAGTAAACAGCAAGCACATGGCTTGTTAAACAGTGCCATAGGTCTGAAAAGTAAATAGAAGGCTTCACAAGACATGTTATAACAAAGGTGTTCAAAATTACCAGTAGATCCAGACTCACGGCTGCCTCAATTTTACACCTTGTGTAACGATGAGAAAAGCAGTTGTGAGACCTATCATCAGGCTGTTAGGATATTTCCAGACTCTGTAACAAGGACTACAACTGTGTGAATCCCAGTTCCGTGCCTCTGTGCTGTACTAACAAATTAACTCTAGGATGAATTTGATTGCCTGTCTGCATGTGGTACCTTTCTTCTTGCTTGCTTAGTTTGCTACCGTTAAATATTCAGTTGAGGGCTTGGTCATCGTTCAGCATATCGGTGGCAACAGCAGCGTCTTCAGTTTCAGCCCCAGACTGCTCACAAAAGCAGAGCAGTTGGACCTGTTGTAGAATGGTAGCGTGTGTCTGAGTGGCATGTGTGTGTAGATACATGACAAACTCGGCAGCCCTGCTTGGATGTCAGAGCTGAGATTTTATTGTTGTAGAACTTGTTCAGAGTTTTGAGAATTTAATTAATATGGGCAATAGAATACAAAAGCAACAGATACAACATTTTAGAATTGAAGCTTCATTTTGTTTATTAGCCTTGAAACAAAGTGTCTTTTCCTTAGAATTTTCTTTGAAAAATACAATGGCACCATTATTTTTGAATTATAAAATTGTGCTTTGGGTAAAAAGTGGATTTTCAGGTGATGCTGCATGTTGAAAATGATCTGGAAATATTTAAAACTCAAGGTGTTTTGCAGTTTGGTTAAACTGAATACCTTCCACTCAATCTTTGCTTTCTACTGAATGCATATACTTAATTGATCAAATTGATGTCTTCATTTTCCTCTCATTTCATGTTACTGTTTTGGACTTTCTTCATACTTCATGTAGTCTCTGGTGATTTCTTTTAAACCAAGAGGAAAGACGACCTTTGGGTTGTTGATTTTTGCTCTTCTCATAAGCTGTATTTTTTTCTAGTAGTTTGTGTTGTATCCTCCTTGCTTTTTCATGATGATTAGTTGTCTAGCTTATATCCACAGACTTGTTTCATTAGTGTAGCCAACTTGAGAAGAATCTAATTTACTGTGAATGCTCTTAACAGATTTTTATTTTTTTTTTTCCTTCCATGAATTTTGCCTTGCTGTTTTCTTAGATGTTTGGAAACTGGACATTTGGTACTCTGGTCTTCACTGTTATGGTTATAACTGTTACAATGAAGGTATGATATTCTAATTATCTCTGGTTTGGGGTAGATATGTAACAGAACAATAATTATAAATTTATTCAAAAGTTATAAAGAAGTAGTTGATTCTTGAGGATTCCAGGTAAGTGGTTAGTATGTTTGGTTTCAGTGGTGCTTAAAAAGTTTTCTTCATAATTTTTGCTTGTCACCACAATATTTAGTGTTTGAGTTGGGAGTTCATAAGTACATTCAGTCCAGTATTTATCATTTTCTGTGACACTGGGGGAAAGGAAGTTCATTGAAGTTTTCTTTGTTGTAGATGGCACTAGAAACTCACTTCTGGACATGGATAAACCATTTTGTTACTTGGGGATCCATTGTATTTTATTTCATATTCTCCTTGTTTTATGGGGGAATTATCTGGT
>JANIJG010022935.1:0-27741 GCA_024611175.1 Megaceryle torquata
CGGGGGTGTCTACTCGTCCCCAACAGGTTTTAAAAAAGTTTTTACCGGGGGGGGGGGGGGGGGGGAGGTTTTTGTGCTGTTTCTCCAGCCGCGTGGATCCTCTCTGGATCCTGCAATGCCCTGATTCGTGCAGTGCCAGCAGCACCCCTCTGCCCGCCTGGCACCGGGGACTTCGTGGCTGCAGGCTGGCTCCGAGACCTGCTCTGGGGAGCAGGGCTGGCCCAGGGACTTGGTAGTGCCGGAGCGATGCCGGAGCATCGTGCCGGTGAGGGAGCGGTGCGGGAGCGGTGCGGAAGCGATGCCGGTGCGGTGCCGGTGAGGGAGCGGTGCCGGTGAGGGAGCGGTGCCGGTGCGGTGCCGGTGAGGGAGCGGTGCCGGTGCGGTGCCGGTGAGGGAGCGGTGCCGGTGCGGTGCCGGTGCGGCGCCGGCCGTGCCGGGCTGAGGACCAGCAGAGGGAGCACAAGAGTGCGAAAATCCCACCTGCGAGCCGGGGGGACGAGGGCTCTGGCTGCACTGGTGTGCACTGGTGGGCGCTGGTCCGGTGTGGCCCCCACGGCTGCTCTGGCCTGTTGACGAGACACACGCAGCCCCAGCCCAGAGCCGCGGGGCTCCCCGGGGCCAGCGAACGCGGGCGGGATCTGCAGGGAAAGCCCCGGGCGGCTCAGGCGGCTTCCTTCCATCGCTCCTGCTCTCCAGCATCAGCCCACCCTCTCCAGCAGCAGCACACCCCACACCTCTCCCCCCGCCATGCTCAGCACCCATCCTGTGCGGGCACTCTGCAGCTCTCTGTAAAGCCCAAGCTCTGCAGCGACGGTGCAGGCTCTTCAGGTTGTTTTTCAGTTCAGATTTTCTGCCCCCCCTGATTGATCCCTTCTCCTCTGAACGCTGCTGGAATGAGCAACCCCCTCCTGCCCCAACACGTGTGTGCCAGGCTGCTCTGCGAGCTATGCGAAGAAGCTTTCAGCACCTCTGACCCCAACCTGCTTTTGGAGTTCACTGTGAAAAAGACACTGTGGCAAAGTCCGGTGAGGGAGTATTTTTTATGGTAAACTATTCTAATGAAAACAGAGCAGCCACCCAATTGGAGCCAAAGGACCCAGTGAGACCTTATAGTGGTCTTCCAATACATAAAGGGGGCCTACAGGATAGCTGGGGAGAGACTCTTTATCTGAGAGTGTAATGATAGGATGAAGGGTAATGGTTTTAAACTGGAAGAGAGTAGATTTAGGTATTAGGAAGACATTCTTCACTGTGAGGGTGGTGAGACACTGGGACAGATTGCCCAGAGAAGTTGTGGATGCCCCCTCCCTGGAAGTGTTCAAGGTGAGGTTGAATGGGGCTTTGAGCAACCAGGTCTAGAAGGAGGTGTCCCAGCTCATGGCAGGGGAGCGGAACTAGATGATCCTTAAGGTCTCTTCCATCCCAAACCATTCTATGATTCTATTCTATGATTCTCTATCCCTTCTGTGGCTTGATGCTCCCTTTCTTGTTGCACTTTTTCTCCCAGAGCCGAAGATACCAGGAGGGTCTAGTTTACACCAGGTTATTCACACAGGGGCTCTCTGCTCTCACATTTAGTGTCCGCAGCCTGCCTGTCTTCATCGACTAACTCTCCAGCAGCATTTGCCATGCAATGCCTGTGCTGAGACCTCCTTCAGCACCATGTGTCCAGCAGCAGCAGCAGGTCAGGTCCCTGCACTGAACAGCCTCTTCTTGGGCCAGGCAATCAGAACAGGCTATTGCAGGGCCTCACAAAGTAAAAAGACAAATAATTTCCAGTATGTCACTGCTGGTGGTACAGTTCTGAGGGCTGGTTTTGCTTGCTTGCTTCAGAGGAGGTGAATTTCACCCAGGAGGAATTCACTCCTGGCCTGTGCTAATATTAAAAACGTGCTGGATGGTTTAATTTTAGGCCTGGTTATCTTTCTCGCCGCAGAGTTTAACACAATTGTGTGGCAGGATGTCTGCAGAGGTCAGATGGGAATAATAGAGGTGTTAGTCACTCCAGAAAAGGAATTAAATCGCGCCGGGGAGTTTGCACAGTTACTTCTGGTGCTGCTGTGGGGAGAACTGCTAGGTCTTGTCTAGTAAAGCTTCAGCATGTATTTAGGAAAGCATAGCCAGCATTTTTAACATTTTCAGCTGCCTTTCAGGGCAGTGGGTCCGTGTTGCAGCTGCTGTGGGGGACCATCCCGCTGGCAGCTGGGCACCGAGGGAGGGTTATTGTCCCATTGTGCGGGTGGGAAATGCGAGCGCAGAGATGCAGAGCTCTGCTTGGAGGCTCACAGTGACTAAGCCTGAGTCTCTGGGGGTCTCAGCCTGAGCCTTAACTACAAAACCATCTCTTACAGTCTTCCATGTGCTGAGCGGTGGGTTTCAGAGCATCCCCCTCCCTGTTTGTGACCCTTTGCCAGCATCTTTCCTGCACTTGCTGCAGGGTGTCCCTTCAGAACCCCTGCCACTCTCTCCAGCTTAGGCAACAGCACGGATAAACCTCCCTTGAAAAAGCTTGAGCCCCAGCCAGATTTCCCAGAGACCAGCTGAGCTCCAGCAGTGCAGACCCAGGCAAGGTTCAATTTGTCCTGGCACTGAGGCCATGTGGCTAGTCCCTGGGGGGTGGGTGCAGGTGACACCATGGTCCATTGAGTGACCTGAGGACCTCTCAGTTCTGAGAACCTCCCTGGCTTAAAACATAAGCTGCAGAGCAAAGCACACATCCGCCTGGAGCTGCCACGGAGGAAAGGGACTGTGCTAACACTGGCGGGGGGGAAAGACAATTTTGGAAATGTGTGAGTCATGCTTGGGTCTGACATTCAAGATAAAAAGGCTGAGATGTGCAGGCTGTGATGGTTTCCTTCATTGCTCCTCAGCGGGCAAGAGGGCTCTGGTGGGTGCATCCTTGCAGGGCCTGTCCCTGCCACCCTGGGGCATCCAGACACACATGAGCAATTGTGGCTTTCTCGCTGTTGGGCAATGAATGGGGCCTGAATATTGTTATGGATTTCAATAGAAAATGCTTTCAGATTGAAATGACCTTGATTACGGCCGGTTGTATAATTTGTTGTGAATAAAATTCTGTGCAAAGCTTGGCATTCTCATTTTCATTGCATAATAATTAGTGATTACATTTTTCCAGTATTTATCCTGTGCTAATCTTGATATGAGCCTGAAATGCCAGCAGTGTGATGACATGAGCCAGCATCCATGCCAACCAGGGCATTATTTGCTTTCTATAGGCCAGGAACATCAAGCAAACCAGAACTGCTTCCCCCTCAGAAATATACAACCCACTGATGCCCATTTGGCTATTTTAAATTTCATTAAGGACTCCGCAAGTTCCCCTGGGGGGACAGATGCAAATGGGGAGATGTGTTTGTCAGGCCTGTGCATGCTGTGAACAAAAACTTTCTGCAAACGTACTCCCATGTAAACGAATTTATTCCCACAGTGTTCCTTTCCATCATTATGGGATTGTGGTTTTAATAATGGAAATGAGGATAATAGTCCTTGGTATTTCCACTGACCATTTTCAGAACCAGAACTTCTTGCCTTCTATGCAATTTCTGGCAAAAATGTGTCAACAGAATTATTTGACAAAATAATAATAAAAATCAGCAGCTACTCATAGAAATGTAACTTAGATTCAGTGCATTTTTTTGCCTGTCATATGGATCTAAGGATGCACATGGAATTGCACTGATTAAACTACAGATGCAGCATCTAAGGTGGAAAAAAACTTACATGAGCACCAGTGTATCTTACTCTAAGCTAGCATATGACCAATTTAAATTGTCTGGGAATGGGTTTTAAGTAAGCCACAAAAATAAAAAGTCTGCTTTAAACCACCACAATCATGTCTGTACAGGAAGTTGCATCAGTGTGCTTAAGCCAATGCAAATTTGTGTGCAGATGTACCCAGCATGGCGTGTCCTCGTGGAGGGTCACATTTCAAACTCACGGCACACTGTACCTTTTGTGCTGGCTGCAAACCAGGTCAGCACCAAGAGCTAGGGCAGAAGCTTCAAAGAATGGGAGATCATAAAGATTTTTTTTCTGCGGTGATCGATGAAACCAGGTGAAAAAAGTTGCACTAAGTTGTCATCCACAGTAAATTAATCACCCAGTACTGGGTTGCTGCTCAGCTTCCTCCATTGGGTCTCACTGAATAGTAGCAGTCACAGGAACTTTACAGCATTTATAGGAACTTTATATATGTATATAGCATTTATAAGAACCTTATTTTTTAGGTGAAAAGTGATTTCTTTGAAGGATAACTATGAATTGCGGTCAGTTACACCAATGACTTCAAATCCTTCCTCCGACTGTCATCATGGTTGGTTGGGTCACATGAAGATGAGCCTGTTGGGCTCTCTATGTGCTCACACTGTTGTAAAGCACCAACAGGGTTCTGGGACCTACTGCTGCTCTGAACCCAGCAGTACAAAGGGACAACTCCAAGTGTTCACATGAATCGGGTGGGAAAGATGTTGTCACAGTATTTCCAATGGGGCATCTCCAAGGGGCTGCACTATGGGAGGGGTTTGTGCCTTCCCAGCATGTGCAGATGCAAACACAGAGCTGGAAGGTGAATTTGCGGCAGCAGAGCCCTAGAAACAGGGCTTGTCCCACACAGGAGTGGGAGATGAGACCCCTCCAGCTTCTCCAGCCCAGACCCAGGGGAGTCCAGCCGGCTCAGCTATAAATGTTATTGCATATGTATAAACAAGAGCAGGCTGGACGGATGACATGGCTCTGTTTACCCCAGTGGCATGTAAAAGTAAACACCCTAAATGAGTTGATCATTAACTTGCCTCCCCTGCTTTGCTTTCGTGCCTTCTTATATGAACAGGAGTGTTCCCCCTTGACTCCTTTGCTCTGTCTGTTTTTGTTTGCTCTATCTCCACAGGGCTGATTTAATAGCCCTCCTTGAACTCAAAGAAGACTATCATTTGCTTGCAGATCAAAACAATTCTGGCTGCCTTACATCTGTAAAACCCCCAAATTCAGCTTTACGACTGAGATAAAAATCCTCCTCTCAGTTGCAGAAAACAAGCAGCAAAACTTTGCATGGTTTGGGACAGTCCCATAAAACACAAGACTTTACTGAGAGCTTGGGAGCAAGCCAATTTGATGCATTAATCTCAAGAAATAAATCACATAAATAAGAGATAAGCACATGTTTCCCCCTAAGCAAATAGAGGCCACTTGGCTGTGAAAGGCTTGTCCTTCTCAAATAATGAGTGGGAGACTCTAATTCCATGCTTGCAGTCAGTGTTTCTTTAGGGGCTTAGAGGCTGTGATTAGAGGAGTAGCTGAGCCTTATCAGCCATCTATTGAGAGGCTGTACATCTCACACAGCTCGCATAGCAAGCAGAGAAGTCAGCGTAGACTGTTTTCCCACCCACACACTTTCACAAGGAGTCACCGGCGCCACTACTGCACAGGTCTTGTAGAGGGTCAAGGATTTATTTTTCTTGAGTGAACAACAAACTTCTTTTTCCACCAGTAATAATATTTGGTGACAGTGAGGCACCATCCCTAGGAAACAGTAGTCTCTGGTACAATGGATGCTGAAACTGCAGGCAAGCTGCTGGGCCAGTGCCCAGCCTTCAGTGGTGCACAGAAAACCCTCCTTTGCACCAGGTAAGATTGCCAAGACGGGTGCTGGAAAGGTAGAAAACAACTGAATTGTTGCTTATGAAATCTTAGTCCACCTCCTTCATGTTTCGTTGCATGAGCCTCTGTAGAAAGGGCTTTGTAGGCAGCTTCAGGGATGCTGCTTGGGGCATCAGGAGGGACAGACCAACAGGGCCTGTCCAACACTGGGCACCAGTGTGACAAGAGGGGTTCCAGGTGGAGACTGTCAGGTATCAGCACAGACCGAAGCTGTCCAGATGGGAAATCAGGCAGACAGTCTGTGTTACTCTTAGCCCACCTTGATCTTTATTTTCCTCTTGGACAGTGAAAAGCCAGTGGGTTCTGTATGGAGAAGCCACATGGGTGAGGTCCAGTGCAGACTTCAGCCATAAGCCCAAATGCCCTAACTTGACATAAGCAGCCACAGCAGCAAACTCTGGTTACTGGAGATCAGCTTATGTGGTTTAGGACTGAGTTTCATGAAAATCCGAACCAGCCAAGTCAGATCAGCGTAAGTTATAGATGCTCTTGAACAATAACCCACAAAGTTGGTATCCTGACTCTTTGCTAGAATTAAATGCCCTGAGACGAGCTCCTCTCATCAGCACTTTCCTAAACTTGTCTTTTCTTGATTTGCCTCCCCCTGCAGCATCCGCAGAGCTGAGCAACACTGCAGCTCCCCGGGGCTGCAGGCAGGCCCAATGCTGTGGTGCCCTCGAGGTGGCCCAGGCTGTGCTCCTGGGCAATGACATTTCGCCTCTCCATCCTCACAGCCCCATCACAGCCTCTCACTTATTCTGGGCCATGTTGGCAGCTAGCTTGACTCTTGCAGAGCTACCAAACCACATTTCACGAAGATTGATCACAGAAGCCATTGTTGTCCTGTGTAAAGCCATTTATTTTCTGGTTAATCCCTAGGGTTTCTCCAGAGGGTTGGACAATAACGGGAGCAAAGGGACCCTGCTTGGCACAGGCCTTCTCAAAGATGCGAAACCCTTGGCTAACCACAGCATGCTTCCACCCAGCCACTGGGCTATTTTTAGCATAACATTTCGGCTGGGCTGCTGTTCCCTCTGCTCAGAGCCCCAGTGTGCTCACGGGAACTGAGTAAGCATTGCCATTGTGAGTGGCCTGAGGCGGGCGGGTGGCCCGGCTCTTCCTTGCACACTGGGCATCCATAAGGGTGCAAAACCAGGGTGGGCAGCAGATCCAAAAGTCTTATCTATAAAAGGCCTTTCAGGGCATCCTCTGGTCTAAGCTGATAACTCAATTAAGGCACCAGGATGGGCATCTGCTGCCCTTCTTTCTCTGTTCAGGCTCTGTTGAGCTACCAGCACTGCATCCAGCTCCCCAGCTGTGAGTGCCTTGTACTGGACCCGCAGAACCAGACAGGTGTGGGGAGCAAGCTGTGTGCAGGGGTGCTGGAGGCCTGTGAACAACATGGATGATGGTTGCTCTTGGATGCATCTCCTCATGCTATCAGCTCACGTCACACCTGTGTTGTGGTAGCTCTGCCGTTGCAGAGGGTATACAGGAAAAAACAGGGGGCTGAAAAGTGATGCACCATTGCTCTGCAGCAGTTCTTTCCATGCTCTTCCCCCACATGCAGGCAGGGAAGAGAAGGAAAGTGCTTTGATGTCCTGCTCAGCAGAGCAGTCCCAATCTCAAAACCAGCTCCCTGTTTACCACCCAGCAAGCCCAGTCTCCCTCCCCTGGCTGCAGGAGCCAGACTGCTCAGGAGCTTTCTCTATCAGCTGGAGCCATCTCCTTGGTACGACATCTCTCCTGCTCCATGGGGTCCCAGTCTACAGGCATAGGAATTATTTGACTGCTGGCCCTGGGGCACAATCATGTCCTCCAGGGTAAAGAGAAGATAGAGAATAAATACTTTATTATAATGATTGTCAATGGAGACAGAGTTAATAACCGTAGCAAACAGAGTTTCCTTTGGGGGAAGAAGAGGGTTTCCGAGCAGAGCTGGGCTGCCTTCATGAGCTGGGTGCTCACCAAGAGGTCTGGGCAGTGCTTTCTGCCAAGGCACTGCCCGTGAGCTCTGCCACAGACTCTGTGCCTGGCTGTCTGGGCACAGGGCGGCTGTTCCTGTGCCTGGACCGGGAATGTTTTAAGCAGGAGACTGAAAAGTAGCAAATAATGAATACCACACTCCAGTCTGAGTTTTCTGGATGAATAATCATTGGTGTTGAAATTTATGAGACTCTGTGAGTCTGGGCTCTGAGTGTCTTCACCAATACCCAGCGGCTGTCCCAATGCAAACAATGAATAACAGGAACCACAGCAAACGCGGTGTGGGGAAGGGGAGTGCCGCCTTCACTGTCTCCCCATTCTGTCACCAAGCGAGGGGACAAGGGGACAGGGTCTCTCAGGGATGCTATGGCCACCATGTGTCCAGGCCACGAAAAGGACATTTTGTGCTGAGACCTCCCCCCAGTTCCTGGTTCCCTCTCCTCATTCCTGTCCCTTCCGTTGCTAGCGGGCTGCAAACTGGGTGCGCTGGCTCTGCAGGGCTCCCAGCTGCACACAGCTGCCTGGTCCGTGTCCAGGTGATGTGTCTACAGCTTGACCAGAGCTTTCTCCATGAAATAATTACAGTGGGAGCCCACAACCCGAGCAACATGGCTCATATAGCCTTCAACAACCTTTGGAATGGGTCCGTAGCCAGCCAAGTCTTGAGCTGCCAGCTCCAGACAGAGAAGAGTATTAGTAAAGCAAAGACAGATGGCAGGGGCTTAACAGGAGCGTTTTTTCACTGCCACTGTCACGACACAGCCATCAGGAGTGTCCCTGCTGCCTCCACTGTAACTTGAGGGCTGGGCTCCCTCTCACCCCTGGCTCAGTGGTGTGATGTGCCCTGGCTGGGGTCTGCGGGCAGCCCCTGCACTGTCCTTGCTGGGACAGAGACCAATCTCTGTATACACAGCCATACTGGGAGTAGTGGTGCAGGGGCTGCCATGTTCAGAGAGGAAGGGATCTCACAAGGGGCCTGATCTGCAGGGTAAGAGCCCTTTCTGAGAGCCATGTCCCACAGGGATGGGGAAGGAGATGGGCCAGGCAGGGAGCAAATCTGCCATTCCCCAGCCCCCTGCCATCAGCCCCAACCATGCAGGTTTACTGAAAGACTTTGCTGCTGGGTGGCTCAGGGACCACCCGGCTTCTTGGGGTGCACAGATGTCCAGGCTAGTATCTGGGTTTAGGGTGGGCAACTAAAAGATCCTGGGCCTCATGCAACACCCGCAGCACCCAGTCGCACACACTGCAGGCCAGTGCACGCTGCACTGGCCATCCTGCTGCCCAGCAAATCAGGGGGTTGCAGCCCCTGCAGCTGCCTGGCTGGGCCTCCCCACATTCCTCATCCTTTGCCCTGGGCTTTCCTCAGGGACAAGTCTGCAGGAGACAGATGTGTCACTTGTCTTCAAATATTGCTGGTTCAGTCCAACATTTCCTCTGTCACACCCGGAGTCAGTTGGAGGCTGATTTCATATCCAAATTGTTGCTAGATAAAAGTGAGAGGGATCTATCAGCAGCAGTATGAGACATTCACTCCTTGCATGGGAGGAGAGAAAACATATCCCAGGCAACGTTTGGTGTCCTTCAACAGTTTAAATGCCTCTCTGAATACGAGGTGAATGTGTGCCCTTACTGGGGAGTGTGGTACTGCACTTGCAGGGCTTCTCCCTCTTCCAAGCCTGGCTGCTGCAGAAATGCAAGCAGGCAAAAATGTCCAGGGTCAGGAGTCACCAGACCTTATTTTTTAAGTAGTTTGACTGTTTTAAATGCTGACGGTGTTTGTTTGTTAGGCCACAAGCTTTGCACAGCCTCCCCCTCCCAATCCACCTGAGGCAGAGCAGCTGGCCTCTGGCACAGGCACTGCTGCGGTGGCACCGCAGCGTGACACATCTGCCAAGGGACAGTGATGTGTCAGCCAAGGGACACGGGAGCCATCCCCACCCACCGCTGTGAGCAGCATCGAGGCAAAGCCTCAGCCAGAGCCTCCCCGAGTGCTGGCTGCTGGGTAGGAGCCTCTTGTCACAGTTTTAGGTGGCCCTGAGTGCAGCTTGGACGTGGGTTTTTCTTGCCTGTCTTGGAGTCACTGGTTTGGGCCGGCCGCTGTCTCTCTAGGTGGCTGTGCTGGGTGATTTTAGCTTAGCCAGCAAACTTTTTGTTGAAACATCAGCTGTACTAAATTTGTACAAAGCAACTCTCATGCTGTCCAGATGCCACTGCTTCTAAAAATAGTCTGGTCTAGTCCATTTTCCCAGCTTCTCGCCTTTTGTCAGTAATACTTTTAATAGTCTTTGCAATATTTTAAGGAGTCGTTTGTCCACGTCAGGCCAGCAGTTACTGGGAACAAGAGGACTTCCCAGTTCCCCTGTACTCCCATTCATGCCCTACACAAAAAAAAAGCCCATGAAGAAGCTCTTTTTGCACTGGAAGACAATTTTTGGGTGCATACTTGACAGGAGCTGTGCCACGATGGGTCAAGTCCAGGCTTTCCTTGCAGAACTCCTCAGTCCCTTCCTTGGCACTGGTGCAGCATGTGGAGTGGGAGCAGGATGTCCCTGAGGGTCCCCTCCATGGTGAGCTGTCATCCAGTGTAGCCAGGAGCTGAAGAACCATAGGATGGGCTGGGCTGTGATGGGTTGAAATGGGGAGGGGTGAGGTGGGATGAGATGGGATTGAATGGGATGGTGTGGAGTCTGATGGAATGGGTTGGCATGGGGTAGGATGGGTTGGAATGGGATGGGCTGGGATGGGGATTAGGTAGGAGGGGGAAGGATGGGGTGCCAGGACAGAATCCAGGAGCAGTTCCCTCCCACTCTTGGTTTGGTGGGAAAAACTGTGCACACTCGTGCCTCATTTTCCCCATCTCTCAGTGGAGAAGACCAGGACATTTGAGAACCTGGGAGCTTTGTGGCTGGAGGTCACCACATCAGCAGTGCTGTTACGAGTGCCAGACACAGATACTCTCTGTGACACTATCTTGTTCGCTAATATTTTATTTCATTAAAATTTTATGCCATTTCTGAAGCATTTTTGCAGACACAAGCAGCTTTTAAGGACATAGGCATCATTTAAGTTTCCAGCAACGTTCTTGAATGTTGTGGCTTTTCCTGTGTTTATTTTTCCTGCTCCTGGACCTTTTGCTCAGCAGACAGGCTGGTTGTGTTTTTGTTTTGTTTTGGTTTTTGTCTCTGCCTGCTCGGAGTGAGCATCCCAGGAGTTGCAGCATTGGCAGACCCCATGCAGTGCTGTGTTGAAACCCTGGGGGTGGTCGTGTGGATGCCCGGGGGACCAGAAAGAGATATGTGTCGGGGGTGGCCAGCAGCCCTGACCATGCCAGTGGCAGAAAAGAAACTTGATTTTGCACAGTGGCAGGTCAATGGGACCCATGGCATCACCTCCATCTGCTGGGGCAGGCCAGCAAATGAGGACACTTTCTCAGGGCTACCATTTGCCAGGGCTGCTTTGTCTCTGTGTGCCCAGCAGCTGTGTGGAATGACCCCAGGAAGTCCCAGGCAGTTGGCTTGGAAAATCCCAGGGAGTTTGATTGAGTCCCAGAACATGTTTGCGTAACAATACAATGGGGGAGCCCTATTTTTGGTACAATGCATTGCTCCACATGCCAAGATGTGCTGATACTCCCCAGCTCAGGCAGGCACTGGCAGAGCCACATCAGAGTCCCATCCCTGCCACCCACTCACCCTACAGCCCTTGGGTGCAGAGGGGAGCCTGGAGGGCTGGTGGGTGCAAGGGGTTGTCCGACCAATACTGCTGCTTACAGGGCTCCTTGCTGGGCTGTAAAACCTTGTGAGCAAAGGGAATTAGCATTCAAGGTACAGGTCATGTTATCTAGCCAGCTTTTGGGGGAATGGCTGAAGGGATCACTGAAAAACACTAAATGGTTCTTCAACAGCAAACCTGGGGAGCTGGTGGGGAATACCTCTCAGTGGGTGGAGGGGCAACTGTTGGGCTCTGCCTTGGAGGAAACCCCACTGTGTCTGGAATACTCCACCTGGCAGCACTGTCTGCACCTGGTTTAGTTGTTAGCCTGGAGATTTTGGTGTGGATCAGCCATGGCAGGAGAACATCCCCCTCCAGGCTAACCCTGCCTCTGCTGCAGCCATCGCAGGGCATGCCTTGTTCCCAGAGATGTTGATGGGAACTGGTGGACTAGTTACAAAAACAGCTGCTAACAAGCATGTCCCTGCCACCTCAGGCTTGACCTGCATTGTCACGGCTCCTCCGTGGGTGGCCAGCTCCTTCTGGCCAGGGGACAGTCCCACTGCCCATGGGCTGGAGTGTGGCCGAGTGACCTGGGGCTCACCATCAGTCCTGTCACAGGCAGCTCAGACCCTGGCAGAGGCTGCACAAGTTATTTCTATCCATCCCTGCAGCAGGACAGGAGACACTCTTTCGCTTCTGGCTTGGCAGCCCTGCTTCTGATTACTGCTGGCCTGCAGTAGCTGCTCCCCATGGGGTGGCTGCAGGGGCTCACTCTGCTCTGGGCGAAAGGGGACGGATGACCCTGAGCACAGGCCAAGTAGGCACCTTTGGGGAGCGTGCTCTGCAGCGTGTCAGGATGGCAACAGGAACCTTAAAGGCTGAGTGCAAGGGGAGAGCTGGCACTGAGGTTTTCCTGCAACACAAACAGCATCAGCTCAGCTGGCCCTGAGGTTCTGTTCATGTTTCAAAGTGTGCTGGACTAAAGCAGGCACAACTGGAGAGGCTGTTTGGGAGAGCACTCCTCTGAATGTGGCAGCATCACTTCAGCTTTCAGCTGCACTGGGCTTGTACCTGAGACCCTCCAGCAGCGAAGCTCTGCCTGTTGTCCTCACAGATGAGGCTTTGGGGCCAATGGACACCACCACGCACCCAGGCATCTGCTCACTCACGGACCAGCAGCAAGATGTGCCAGCTCTGCTGCGCGGGCAGGAGTGCTCGTGCTGGCTGTGCCCAGGGAGGTTCGTGGGGGCTCAGCCAGGGCATGCAGTCCTGTTTGACCACCCGGGTCTCCTCTGTGGGAGGCGGCTCCTGTATGCTACCCTTTATTCTGCTTCTGCTGGGAGGATGCGGAACAAACAAACACGGGAACAATGCTTTCCAGGAACCGCGCGCTTCCTCTGACAGCCCCAAGGTCAGGGTTATGAGCACCACAGAAACACCCTTTGCTTGACGTGGCTGGCAAGCTGGGGTGGAGAGCATCCCGCCAAACCCTCGTGCCACCATCTCCATTATACAAACAACAACAAAAAGATTTGCAACTCATCCCCCATCCCCCTAAATGAGCTTTTGAATTTCCAGCAGCTTGGTGCAGGGGGTACCAGTGTGAGGACCAGAGCTGTTGGTGTTTCAGGAAAGGCTCAGGAAGTGCTGATGAAGCATTCAGACTTCAGGCCTCTCAAACTGGAGGGGAGCATGCATGGCAAGAGGCTTGTTCCCATAGCTTCTCCAAAACAAAATCCTTACCAGGGTGCATTTGCACAGTGGGCTGCATATAAATTATCCATAAATAAGCTTAACATTAGTGAGCAGGTGGAACAGGGCAGGGTTCAGGAAATTATGCAAAGAGAGTAGACAAAGAACTGGGCTGCGATTGCTCTTTGTCTAGGGGAGCTGGGCTCACTTTCTGCAGTCACAACGAGTTAGCACAGGGTACAAAGGCGGGCAATTTCAGATTTGATTAAACTGTTTGACAGCATTCATATGTTAAATAATTATATGCTACTATCTGCTGCTACAGTATGTGTATCTCAAGAGAATCACAAATGAATTTGTTGAGACCAGAGTGCAGTGTAATAGGAGAAGTAATTAATAAAGCAAACAAGAGGGAAAAAAAGAAAAAGCAAATTTGTTGTGGTTTTTACCCAATGACCAGGCATGACAAGTTGGGAAGAAATGAGTGACATGGCTGAACACAGATGCCCGGTCTGGCATTTGAGACACAAACATTTTAGGCAGGATCCTGTCTCCCATCTTCAAAACTCCAGACACAAACGAGAGCAGCACGGCATTGCCTGCAGATGTCTGCAGAGGCAGGTCAGGGCTGTTCAAAGGCATTCCCAGTGTAAGGATTATTTTGTCTTTATGCTTGCTGCCCATTCAGTCTTTTGTGAGATGCCACGAGGAATCGAATGACATTTGCGACAGGAGCAAGGATTAGAAATCCCCCGTCGGCCACACAATGTCCAGGCAGAGGAGCTGTGAAGAATGCTGCAGGGCAGAGGCAATGCACACCCCGGCATCACCTCTGCTGCAGGAGGGGAGCACAAGGACCTTGCACCCGGGTATTCTGCCTTCAACCCCTGCTTTCCCCACAAGTGAGAAGATGTCTCTGAAACCTGGCTTCCTGGCAATGCTGCACGGATTGGCTCCATCAGTGGCCCCAGCCCATGGGTGAGGGGCAAAAGCTGCTTTTGCCAAGGGAGGGGATGTTCAGGGACACCTCCTGGCTGGTGTCTGCTTCTCGCAGGGCTTCGTGGCTCTGGACATGTGTCTGGGTCACACCAGGACCATGAAACACCTTGTCCCACAGTAAAATAATGCCCAATAGAGATGCCAAAGAGACACCAAAAATGCTGGTGCTGCTGCTGACAAAAATATCTGCAATGGTTCCTTACATCTCCCTGCTCTCCAGGGGGAAAAATGTGGCTGGTCCCTGCCTGGGGCTGTGGTGTCACACTAGGCTGTCTCACAGATGGTGATGGTGAGAAGCAAGGTGACATACTCCTCTGCTGTGCCCCCATCCAGATGCAAAAAGACCCCATCCCAAGCATCAAGCAGAACAGCTTGCCTTGGCTCCAGATCAAAACCACCACAGGAAGTGCAGAATAAAAGGAGGTAGCGAATGTGTTGCAAAAGCTGCCTCTGTGCAAGCAGTATAACAACAACAAAAAATAGCTACAAGAGGAACTGAAGAAGGGACTGGTCCTTGGTGGTCCTGCTGGGTCACTAGGCTGGTTCTGTCCTCTGGAGACCATCAGCAGTAGCTGTGTTTCCTCCTCTGGGTCAGTGAGATGGGCAAGTGAAGTTGTCCACCATGGTCATTTCTGCTGTTAACAGTGAGCTCCAGGACAGTGGAGGAGTTTCAGTCTTGCTCTGTTTTCTTATGGCCACCATCAAGTCCAGCCAGCCCCAGTGCTGTTGAAGCAGCCCTGGTGTGGAGGGGCTGAGCTTCATTTTGGGGAGGTGATGTCTGGCAGAAGGAGGTGAGTGAGCGAGCAGTGGGCTGCCAGGTCCTCTGCCTGCAGAGCCAACCTTGGGCATCCCTCTCCCCACCATGGCCCTTCCTGACTGGCGTCGGCGTGGAGATGGGAGCTGTGTCCCTTCCGTTCCTGTAGCCATAGCATACATCTCAGGCTGCATTCACAAAGCACCCTCCAGCTGCACTCTAGGTATGAGATTACATGAAACAGGCTTGGGATGCCCAAATGCCTGGTGTGTGGGTAAAGTGTGGGTTACGGGGAGCTGTGGAGGAATCGCCCCATAGCAAAGCTGAGGGGCTGCCCTGTGAGCCATGGCCGGGCTGCCCAGCTCGACGCAGGGCTCGCCAGCACTCACGATGCACCAGATTGCAATGAAAGCTTTTATTGCCCGGTCATCTAGCCCATATCAGGCAACTATTTGGCTGAAGGAGAGGCATCCATTCAAAGCCAGTTTACAGCAGAGTCTTTATTTTTATTTTAAAAGCATCTGGAAATTAAAAATCCCCTTTGGCACTCATCCACTTTGGAGAGAGAGCCAGGCCTGTCGTCTGGCCAAGCAGCCCCGCTCTAGCTGGGTTGGGTGGATCGAGCACTGGGACATTTTTCCAACTCAAGCAGACACAGGCTGTTGGCTTTCTTCCAGCAGCTCCACAAACTTCCCACGCCGAGCATTGGTTTGGTCCTTGCCACCATACGTGTGACACAGCATGCATGTCACTCAGAGCCATTCCAAGTGTGTGCCATGACCAGCCTCATGCTCTTCCCCAGGACAGGGATGTCTGGTGTTTTGGCCAGAGCAAAGAGCAAGAAGCTGGTCAGTACGTGTAGAGTTCACCCCAGGTGAAGGGCACCAATGCAAAACATGCATCATTTATTTCCATTCTGGGGTGGCTGCAGGTCTGACAGATGTTGGTACCCCCCAACAACACGTACCCAAGGAGAGGGCACATTGCTGCAGCCTTCTCAGCAGTACAGCTGGAGGTGACACCACCCAAGGCTGGCTGAACTTGGTGGGACAAAGTGTGTGGAGTTTATAGCAGAGCCCTGGAAAGTTCTCCATGAGTAGTGTTTTGCCCCCAAATCCACAACATTTCATGGAACTCCTTCCTTGGCAGGTGGGCAAACCCCAGCTGGGTCATCCCTTGGGTCAAGGTGTGTTTTGGAAAAAGGAAAAAAAAAGATAAGTAAATGCATGCCTGTGTACAGTTATAGTTATGTAGACCTGACTGCATTTTTCAGGAAAGGTGCAGGCACTGGACGTCTCCAGGCTGCTCTGGCAGCTGGCATTTCTGACTGCCCAGCCCCATGCATCCCTTCACCATGTCTCTGCAGTGGGAAGGCAGATTGCTCTAAATCAAGGCAGGTGACTGAGCAGTAGCAGCAATTTATTCACTCTGTGCTGCAGAAGGGTAATTGAGACGCCCCTGCCCAGCAGTTTGGGATTGCCACTGGGAGAACTGAACCTGCTGAGCCCATCAGTTGCGCCTTTTTTTTTTCCAAAAGAGATGAACAAGTGTATATTCAGCTGAAGGCAGAGTTGAGCATCTCCAGATGTTTGCCTATGCCCCGGTGAGCACCTGGGGCTGCCCTCCTCCTCCCCCGTGGGGTGAGTGCTCCATGCCCTGGGGTGGCTGCAGCAGTGGCGTGTTACCCTCTGCCTACATCCGCGCCTGGAGGAAATGAGGATTATTGCCTGTGAGTGTCACTGATGTTTTCTGTCAGGAGAGGAAGGCAATAGGGGTGTAAATTACTCCTGGGGAGATTCCAGCTGGACACAAGAGGAAAGTTTTTCACAATGAGAACAATCAGCCATTGGAGTAATCTCCCCAGGGAAATGGTGGGTTTCCCAACAGGGGACACTTTCAGGAGTCATCTGGACAGGGTGCTGGGCCACCTTGTCTAGACTGTGCATTTGCCAAGAAAGCCTGGAACGGGTGATCCTTGAGGTCCCTTCCAACCTGGTATTCCATGATTCTGTGATTTAATACCCTGTCAGACTGGGGAGAGGTGATCAAACAAGCACGGATGCATCACCCCTCAGCCTACCCTTCCCATCCTGCCCAGTCCCACCAGCTCTTGCTTCCAGGTACAGTCTTCATCTCTGCTTCAGTAAGCTGGGAGCTGGCTTTCTCTTCTCCCTACCAAAGTCCTGCTCTCGCTGAGAGCTACTCCTTACCAGGAAAGACCAATTTCACCACTTAAAGCAGGCTGGTGATGGTCAGGAACTGGGAGGCACGAGCAGAGACTCTTCTCTAATCTTAGCTAAGCTCTTGCAAAGCCCTACTGCACATACCCAAACTAGACTTTCTCAGAGCCTCATAAAACTGAAACAACCGTGGTCAGATCCTTATGGCAATGGCAACACGCCCATCTTTAGCACAAAGCCCATCTTCCTCCATTGGGTTACAAGTCCCCATTTCAAAGTATGGAAGCATTAGATCTTTCCGAAGAAAGGATTTCCTGAATTATTCTAACAAAGAAAAAAACAATGTATTCTTCTCTGCCCCAACTCTCACAGACAGTTGAAGTACTTGGCTGAAATTTTCTCAAGAAAAAAAAAAAAGAAAGGAAAAAAAAAAAAGAAAAAAAAAGAAAAAAGAGAGTCATGACATAAGAACAGGATCTTGCACTTAGAAGGGACAAGCAACCTCCAGAGCAGTCTGTGCTACCAACTCTGCCTCTAATAATATCTGCCAACTTTGTGAGCATTGTACATTGTTTAAAGAATCTAATCAAATTATGTATTCCTTTTGAAGTCAGACAACTTTGATATAACAATGACTTCAGAGCTTTGAAAACCCCAATCTTTTCTAGTTTGTCTTCCACGATGGTTCCTTACCTGTCTCCCATCATTGAATAAATCATTATAAACATAAACCAGATGCCTAATGTTAACAATAACTTTGGAGAGCCCTGCTTCCCCTAAGATGTATGGGCAATGACTAACACACTTTTAGCCTCCAGACTTAATTTAAAGCATTCTGAAATTGTGCACCAGTGAGATGAAGGCTGCCCAAGACAATAACTTTTACATTAAAAATAATCTGTCTTTAGCAGCAACAAAGTCAGGATTGTCCTTCAGCCCCGGTGTCTCAGCCTCTGCAAGCCATGGGGTGCACTCACACGAATTCATGCCTGAAGATGTTGAAAAAGGAAGACCTTGCACCACCTTAAAGAAAAGAAGGTGTCTGTTTGAATGCATGGAAGCAGCAGCTTATGCATCTCATGGTGAGCATGTGGCAGCCAAACAATTCTTGCAGCAAAGCCAGTGTTATTTTCAGCTGAGGTGTGACAAGGGACAGTGCTGAGTCCCCAGGCATGATGGCTCACTCTGGCAGCAGCAGTGAGCAGCTGAGTTGACCTCAGCTTCTGGGTCGCCAGATGAACTAAAGCACTTTGAAACCTGGAACTCACCTTGCCTGAAGAGAGATCACCAGTGTGTGGAGCAGATCGGGGGGTGTGCTGGTGGAAGATAGGAGTGTTTCTGACCCAGAGACTTCAGCCTGTGGAAAGCCTGCAGCTAACAGCTGCTCCAGAGCTGCTCTGTAGGGAATGTGTTGCTTAACAGAGGAACACAAATGCATTACTAGAACAGCTAAATTAGTGTCTGGAGATTGACCTCTGGCAAAGAAACAAAGTTTTGAAAGCTTCATTCGATATTCTTTCACTTTCCTATGCCTGCACACACTGAGCCCACACTTGGGTTAATCTTGCCATTTTATTTGCATACTTTTGTCATCCCTTATTTACAAAGTTTTCTGTCTTATTTATTTGAAGCAACTACCAAAAAGTGGCGAGAAGTAGGAAGGTTGGGAGGAAATCTGTGGTTCTGCCAAAGTTAGGGACATTTATGTTAGGTAAACTCTTCCATGCAGGTGTGTTTGCCCTTGTTACGTACCCACACAGTGGGAAGCTCAGTGCAGAATTTCCTGAAGAAATTAGTTAAAAAGAGTCATCACTAAAAATATACCAACAGGGAGGCTCACGGGGAGCTCAGGTGGGATTATTTCTCCTCCCTAAGCTTCACAGCAGTACCTCTGGCTGGTTAAAAGACCCTTGTGTGATGCCTCCCCCAAAACCTGGTCACATTTAAGCCCAAATATACCATGTGAAAAATAAAAGTGCACCGAGACAATCGGAGATTTCCCAGGAGCTCACCCATCAAGCATCACAGCTTGTTTCCAGCTGCTCAGTGAAGCTTTAGCCCTGAACTTTTTGTTTTTTTCATCTGATTTTCAAATGAAAACTCGCTGAATTATTTGATACGAGGAGTGATAAAAAGACAGAGTGACTTGAGGTGAGTAAAGACTCAGAATCCAATGTCAGGGTTAAAGGGAAGGCAGGGGAAGGTGATATCATAGTGAAGGCCTGCTACAGGCCACCTGATCAGGAAGACTGAGGTGATTAGCCCTCTGTAGACAGATAGGAACAGCTTTGAGTTCACAAGCTCTAGTCCCCATGGGGGATTTCAACCACTCTGATATCTGTTAGAAGGACAGCACAGCAGGGCACCAACAATCCAGCAGGTTCCTGGAATGCATTGATGACAGTTTACTTCTACAAGTAGTAGAGGAACCAACAAGAAAAAGTGCTATGCTGGACCTTCTTCTTACCAACAAGGAGAGGCTAATGTGAAGCTCAAGGGCAGCCTTGTCTGTGGTGACCACGAAATTGTGGAATTCAAGATCCTTAGTTCAACGAGGACACATTTAGATACAAAAAGGGAGTCTACAGAGAGTGGAAACAAGGACAGGTAGCCTGGGAGGAACACAAAGGAGTTGTCCAAGCAGACAGAGATCAAGTTAGGAGAGCTAAAACCCAGACAGAATTAAATCTGTCCAGAGAAATCAAAGGCAACAAGAAAAACTTACATCAGTGATAAAAGGAAGGCCAGGGAAGATGTGGGCCCTCTATGGAAGGAAATAGGAGACCTGATCACGAGGGATATGGAGAAGGCTGAGGTACTCAATGATGCCTTTGCCTCAGTCTTTACTGGCAAGGGCTCCAGCTGCACCACCCAAGTTGTGGAATTCAAAAGCAGGGACTGGAAGAAGGAAGATCTGCCCACTGTAAGCAAAGATCAGGTCTGAGACCATCTAAAGAACCTGAAGGTGTGAAAATGCATGGGACCCAACGGATCCATCCATGGGTCCTAAAGGAATTGGTGGATCAAGTTGCTAAGCCACTTTCCATCATATTTGAAAAGTCATGGTAGTCTGGTGGAAAAAAGGAAATGTAACCCCCGTTTTCAGAGAGGGGAAAAAACCCTGGGAAACTACAGGCCAGCCAGTTTCACCTCTGTGCCCATCAACATTACGGAGCAGATCCTCCTGAAGGCTGTGCTAAGGCACATGGCACACGGAAAATGAGGAGTTGATTGGTGGCACATGGCAACCACCATGGCTTCACCAAGGGCAAATCATGCCTGACAAATTTGGTGGCCTGTTATGATGGAGTTACAGTGTTGGTGGATAAGGGAAGAGCAACTGATGTCATGTACCTGGACATGTGCAAAGTGTTTGACAGTGTCCCACATGACATCCTTGTCTCTGAATTGGAAAGACATGGATTTGATGGATGGACCAGTCAGTGGATAAGGAACTGGCTGGATGGTTGCACTCAAAGAGTCGTGTTCAGCAGCCCGATGTCCAAGTGGAGACCCGTGATGAGTGGCATTCCTCAGGTGCTGGTATTTGGGCCAGTGCTGTTTAACATCTTTGTCAATGACACAGACAGAGGGATCAAGAGCACCTTCAGCAAGTTTGCTGGTGACACCAAGCTGAGTGGTGCAGTCAACAGGCTGGAGGGAAGGGATGCCATACAGAGGGACCTTGACAGGCTGGAGAGGTGGGCTTATGCAAACCTCATGAAGTTCAACAAGGCCAAGTTCAAGGTCCCTCGCCTGGATTGGGGTGATCCCAAGAACAACTACAGGCTTGTTGATGAGTGGGTTGAGACCAGCCCTGAGGAGAAAGACTTGGGGGTGCTGGTTGATGAAAAGCTCAACATGAGCCAACAATGTCCGAGTGCTGTCCAGAAAGCCCCAAACATATCCTGGGCTGCATCAACGGAACCATGACCAGTAGGTTGAGGGAGGTAATTCTGCCCCTGTACTCTGCTCTTGTGAGACCCCATGTGGAATACTGTGCCCAGCTCTGAAGCCCCTGACATAAGAAGGACAGACCTGTTGGAGCAGGTCCAGAAGAGAGCGACAAAGATGATGAGGGGGCTGAAGAACCTCTTTTCTTTGGACAGGCTGAGAGAGTTAGGGTTGTTAAGCCTGAATAAGAGAAGGCTCTGTGGAGACATAAGGTCTTTTGCAGCCTTTCAGTATCTCAAGGGGGACTACAAAGAAAGCTGTGGAGGGACTTTTTTCGAGGGCCTGTAGTGAAAGGATGAGGGGTAATGGATTCAAACTGGAAGAGGGTAGATTCAAAATAGTAATTAGGAAGAAGTTCTTCAGTGTAAGGGTGATGAGACACTGGAACAGGTTGCCCAGGGAGGTCATAGATGCCTTAACACTGTCTGTGTTCAAGACCAGGTTGGATAAGGCTTTGTGCAACCTGGTCTAGTGGGTGCTGACCCTGCCCATGGCAGGGGAGCTGGAAGCAGATGATAATAAAGGTCCCTTCCAACCCAAACCATTCTGTGATCTCCCAGGACACTTTTGCCACCTGCTTCACCTTTGTGCTGTTATACAACACCAAGAGAGCTCCTTGCCAAAACAGACCCCACTGGCTATCCAGCCACGCTTGTGGCAGCACCAAATCAATCTCCAGAGGAAGTTACTTGAGCACTAGATTATTAAAAAAACCCCATGATTTATTCATCTTAAGCCATGCTTTTGATCATGTCAAATAGCGAGCAAAACCTGAAAAACATCTTTTATAGAAGCTGTTAATTCTATGTGATGTTATTCCTGATAAAGAGTGATTTACCTTTCTCTGGGGTTATGGCCTGTGTACAACAGAGCACATGTCTGTTCTGCTTCCTTACATCTAACATACAGATCCCAGGCAAACATCTGTCCCATGGTATTGTGGGTTTTTCATGACAAATGGGAATCCTTTACAGGCAGCTTTAATTTGTTCATCTGAAATACTTGATACATTCATGGTTGCCAGAGTCCTGTGAACTTTCATATCTGTTATGCCATCACCACTACAAATACTTTCAAATTATAACCAGCCAGATTTCCTTTCTATGACCAAGCAGGAAAATAAAGAGGAAAGACAGAAATTACTGCATTACAGAATTCCTTCCCTCCATTCCACTTAGCAATCACTTTGTAAAGTGATATGAAAGATTATTTACACCGGGATACATCTAAGGGGATAAATAAGAGCAAATGCTCCAACAAGGGATCACAGCTGTTTCCTCTCTTACCCTCGCCCGTCTCTGTGCCGAGCAATCATGCTTATGCTGGACATGAGCTGGGGCTGCTGCACGCCCAGCCATGATCAGACAGGATCCTGACAAAGGGCAATAGAAATTGGTGCAAAATAAGCTTTTTAAGTAATGTAAGTTCATTAGCAATTTATTTTTTCCTGTTTGATTTTGGAAGGGGTTATCTTCAGTCTCTGTGTATGGATAAGGGCAGGCATGCAGAGAACAGCCCTTTCTGTAGGAGCAGATCTGCTGTTGCATTGGCAGTAACAGTTTCCAAGAGGAATAGAATAAAAAGCAAGAGAGCATTGGAAGAGGAACATTTTATAGCAGTATACTGCACGGCTGTCCCCACATTGCCAACATATATTTCCAAACACACAGACATGGGATGCACAACAGAAGGCTGGAATCGTGGCCTGGTGCCTTTTCAGCATAAGAGGTCAGGATCCCAGGTGGCCATTCAGTGCATCTGTCAAAAAGATTGTACATTTAAAATAACAAGAGTGATATTCAAAAATCAAGGAAATTCACTTTTACATCTCTTTTCATGACTCTGAATTCTTCCTGTTAATTGCTCCACCTTTGACAGTGTGTTTTCAAACCTTTATCAATGGTCCCATCTGCTTTGGCAATGAGAAGTGGAGACACAGTTTTTGATGGAGTCTTGCATGGCTCCAAGACCTTCAATGGTCACTGTTGGGGGATCACACTCAGGCAATCCCAGGGAACCCCCTGGTCTGGCAGTCTATGGATAAAATCTGGGTGATTGACTTAATATCCTCAAAAATTGTCATGGTGAGTAATCCTCTGAGATTTGGTGCTGCCCTCATAAACACAGGCTTGACAAATACTCTCTTTTTTGTCCTTTTTTTTCTTCTTTTAAACATCAAAGGATCACATTTGCTTTTAAAGTGATGTTTAGTCATAATATTTTGTTCCTGCAGGTCAAGTTGACTATGTCCTCCCCACAATGCATCTCAAAATAAATACTGCAGGATTTGTTTCGCTAACTGATAGGCTTGAAAAAATTGTATATACAACAGATGCCAACTCACAGCTCATTTCTACGAGACACAACTGATGGTAGATTATGTTCTATCATGGAAATGCACTCGCACATTTTATTTCCAGCTTCACTAAGAAGTGGATGGAATTTTGCATTCCTGTACTTTTTATGGCTTTTCCCTCACCCTGCTATAGCTTGTGGCAAAACTTTAGCCCTGAAGAACTGTGGTGGGGGAGCTTATACCAAGGAGACTCCAGGGGCTGCTTCTGTCTCCTTTATGCCATAGGTTCTACCAAAAGGAACTGCCAGAGAGTAGGTTCAGCATATAAATGGTGATGAACAAATCAGAAAAGTAGCATATTTTATTATCTCTGTACTTATGGGGCAGACTGAGCATCTTCCACCTCTTTTGATGCCCCGGGGACAAGACTGTCAGGGCTGTTTCTTCTCATCATTTCTTATGTAGCTTTTAGTGCTGTATGTGAGGAGATCACAGCAGAGAAAAAGGAGAATACAAAAAACTCTTTTCTTGGTTTCTTGGCCAAACCCCAAATATTTTAAACATTTCTGCTAGGGGTTGATTCCCCCAGCGAGTCTCAGAGCTCTCATCTCTGACTGCTATAAACCAAGGACTGTTTACATGAGATCAGCACATGCCAATATTGGTTTACACTTTACAGTGTATGTACTTCATATATTGATGGGCAACCCATCCCTGCAAGCTCTTTAGTGATTTTTTTGATTGCTTTTTTATTTAGAGGATGGGGGAGAAAAGTATGATTCAAGTAATGCAAATGATTAAATGCCAGGATCTGTTGGTTTTGTGAAGACCAGTGGCAAATAATTTAACAAAGATCTTTAACAAGTCTCACTAAGGGAAAAAGTAGGCCCACTTTAAACCCCGTTTTTCCAATTTGGACACCTAAATAGGTACTGCAGTCCTTGAAAAGAGCCAAACTCTGTAGAAACTGCCATAGTCAGACACAGAGCTCAGGCTGCCAAGTGTAAAAGAGAAAAATGTGAGAAACTCTGTAACAGGCAAACATGGCGTAATCTCCCTTCCCCCAGAAGAGCTCACCCGAGCCCTGGAGACTAGCTAAAACATTAAAGCAAGAGGTTTTGCCCCACCCAGACCACTGTTCACATGAACTCTCCAGCAACGGCTCTTCTCCATAGGAAGATTCTGCAAAGTTTTTGATCGTTTTATGGAAACACCTAATCGTATATTTTCAGCATTCCCTTTACCATCCTCCCTCCCAGAAGTATTCTAACCTCTCCAATAAACTACAACTAGAGACATAATGCTTTGTGGGCTTTGGGTACCTAACCATATGGAGACGCCTTTGCTGAAATGACTGTTTCAAAGCCACGGGTGAGGCTTGTGCGAGGCGCCCGGGTTCCTCACCAGAAGACACCTGATTCTCAGGGAAGGGAGTGCAGGGCAATTAGTCACTGTAAAACAGTCTAACAAGGCTAAAGAATTAGGAATTGCCTAGGCCCCAGTAAAATCCAGTGTTTTATATGACTTGAGATGCAGTTGGAGGAATCTGGCTAATCTTTTACTCTGCTAGTAAATCATTCATGGAGGCCATCTGTGAAATACGAGAAGAGCAGCTTCGACCCAGGATTCCCGCTTAGCAAAGCCCTTACTAGCTTGGCCGGAAAGAAGCTTTCCTGATAAAGTTGATAGCTAGTCCAAGCCCTCATGATTTCCAGCAGCAGTAATCCTTCTGGGGAGATTAGAGAAGCAGCCTTTCAAGGTCCTGAAGTACAGACGTGCATTTCAGCAAAGTTCAAGGGAAAAAAAAATGCACAGCACTTGCCAGGCCCTGGCCCAGAGGTGCACCACCTGACGCTTTCTTTTCAGGAGCCTCTGCAGACAGGTCTGCAAACAGCCCCTTTACTGGCAGGTCACAGACCCCCTGGGACAGGGAGCATTCGTGGGGCTCAAGGAGAGCATCAAGGGAGAAATCTGGTGCCTTGATGGCCAAGACTGAACTGTGGTTTTGTTCAAGGAGGGACATGGATGCCCACCTGGAAAGTGATATTCAGTTCTCACAGCTGAACCCAGAACCCAAACTTCCCTGTTTCAGGAAAGTTTGTGCCTGAATTGAACAAGTACAGTGAGGGATCATGTCACTTGAGGAGGAATAAGTAATCTAAAATACTCCCACCCACTCTCCACACCAGGCTGTTTATTTGTGTCCTCCACCTAGATTTGACTCATTTTTTAAAGCAGTCTTCCTCCACAGGTGTTACTACTTACCTGGGAATAGAAGAAAGTCCTTCAGCAGGCACTTCATGGTGCAAAGCAAATAATTAAAAAAACCCCATAGCTTACAGAAGAAATGGGCTGCACACCTAAGCCAGAGTATTCAAGAACATGAGTTACTATCCACCTCCTCCAGGAATTAAGAAAATAGATTTTTTGACATTGTTGTTTTTTCTTTTAATCTTCTTTTTTCCATACTCTTAGGATCTGCAGTTCCCCGGTGACTCGATAGCTAGAAGGAACAGAGTTTCTAAGTGAAAAATGAGATGCTCCAACTCCTAGACCCAAATGCTAGAAGGGAAGTGAAGCAAAAACCGTAACAGGAGACAAAATAAGAGTGCAGCAGGGCTGGAGGCACAAGCCTACAGGCTTACCTAGTGCTGGGCTTTCGGAGAAGGCAAGGCTTGTGGACTGGGAAGCTGAGCAGGTCCCACCTTTGAACTCTGCCAAACCCATGCTGAATAAATCCAGACAGTTATACTGTGTTTGGGTGCCTTGCAGAAATATGTCCACAGAAGGGAAAATACACCCTCCTCCCCCTCTGTGCTTACTCTAGGCAGTAACATGCTTCATTTAGTGTTGAAATCTTCCAAAAGTCTTTGTCCAAATCACAGCGCTCTTGATGACCATGTAAACTTGGGGGAGTGATTATGTCTTGGACCAGCACATCTGACAGTAGGAGCTGCAGTTTCTAGAAAGACAGAGATCCCTTTGCTATATGAACTTTAACCCAAGTTTGGTGTGATAATCCCTCCATGCTGTTGTTTCTAAGATTTTAACTATTCTTTCAGTTTTTCTTGGCTATCTGGTGATTGCTCCACTGACCCACGTGGTCGGTAACTGTGTGGAACACACCAAAGTTTCTGCCTTCTCCCTAAAACTACCTCACATCTAAAGAAAGCAGCATCTCATCGACTTTTACACTGACCAGCTTATTAGTGGTGCATTTTTTATTGTGGAGAGAAATAAGTCAAGGCAAGTAACAATGGAACTGCTTTATTTTCATTTTAAAAGCAAAGGGTTCTTCCTCCCAGCTTACTAATTATGTAACTGTTGAAAAAAAAAAAAAGAATAAAAATTACCCAGTGCATCAGCTAAGGAGTTGGGGAAGTATTTCCTCTCTTTCCAGTTAGCTGTAATAAACACTGTAAATGCCCCTTCCTGATATGCTGTTTCCATTCTTTGTGTGATCTGTACCATCCTTGGTAGTCAGGGAAGTCAGCTGTGGAGGTAATAACTGCCGCTCGATGACTACAAACAGAGAGGGTGTAGAAGGAGAAGCAGTAGGGAGAATAGTCAGCATCCACTCCCGGGATCAGAAACAAAGTAAAGGAGGAAGAAGATTTCAGAATCACAGAATAGTAGGGGTTGGAAGTGACCTCTAAAGGTCATCTAGTCCAACCCCTCTGCCAGCGCAGGATCACCCAGAGTAGATCACACAGGAACAAGTCCAGGCAGCTTTTAAAAGTCTCCAGAGAAGGAGAGTCCACCACCTCTCTGGGCAGCCGGTTCCAGTGCTCTGTGACCCTCACAGTGAAGAAGGAAGATGATATCCAAAGGGAAGTGCTCAACCTTGGCAAGACCGAGGACGTACCACGGTGATGGCACTGAAAACTGCCTGAGAAGAGCTGTAGAGGGGATATGACCCAATGTGGCAGAGCTGATACAAGAAGGGGATCTCCTGCCTCAGTGTCAGCTGGGCTCTGAGACAGAGAGATTTTCCATTAGTCATACAGGACTCACATGGTTCAGCAGAAAGCTGCTCTGGCCTCCCAGGCATGGCAAGCTTGGTGAATCCTCCACCCTCCAAATCACTTACAGTGAAGACTGGAGGGGGATTTGTTATAAATCTGCTTCTCTGAGCAAGAGCAGGAAGCACAATTTTCACAGGACTCTCTCAGATGGAGAAAATGATGGAGGCCTTTCCTTTGCAAGCTTTGCGCTCCTTCTGGAGCCCTTTGTGATCTAAGTTGTTTAGAAAGTAAATGAAATGGAGTAAGCCAGGGAGACAGTAATGGTTATTTCTCTAAGAAAGAAAAGCTTAATTTTACCATGGGGATCTTGTGTCTCACCAGCAGTTCACAGGAAGACAGGAGGAATTAACCAGCAGTGAGGACTGGTTCATTCTTGCAGATCTGTGAAGAGTTTCATCTTAGTTCTTAACAGAAATAGTCCTCCTCCTGCAGAAAAAATAAAATAAAATAAAATAAAATAGC
>JANIJG010022935.1:27841-46930 GCA_024611175.1 Megaceryle torquata
AATAAAATAACAAACACCACCTAGTCCTCAGTTGGTGATGTGCAGCTTCTCATAGCTTCTAGCACTTTCCTTTTCCCATCTAACCACAACAGGCCTAGGAATGGTAACCTCTTTGGAGGCTTTCCTGGGCTGCAGGTGAGATGGTCAGTACAATGAAGAGTATGCAACGTTTCACCAGTGGCAACCCTGGAGAAGTTGGTTCCAGAAAAGGTGAGAGGAAATGGAAGTGGGAAGAGGATTACCAGGCTCAGAACCATTTGTCACTTGCTCATGGTTAGTAACTGTTCAGCTAACTGGCAATCAAGATCAACAGCTAGGATTTTTCCGTCCCGTCTAAGTGAGCTAGCAGTTGGGTTTCATTCAAGTAATTGTTCTAATGGATAATAATGTCTTATTATGACTAAAGGGTTTATTACTAGAATGCTATACTAAATCCAGTAACCCGAACTTATCATATATTGTCCCTCTTAGGGGAGCTTCAGCTGTTTGAGGAGACTCAGAGTTACATGATCATCCCCAAAACTTCCAGAGTTCCAACTTTGTTCATCATAGGCTGAATTCAGCCTTGGAGTAACTCCAGTGAAAACAAAAGGAGTATCAAGAGGAATGGATTAGGCCCAATTGCTTTCACATTTCTCCAACTTGAATTTCCAATTCCAACAGCACAGGAGGAGTAAGAAAATACCAAAGCCAATGGATGGCACAGCAACAAATACATTCAAAACATTGTTGGCCTATAACGTGACCTCATGCCCTTTGGAAAGTGCACCAAGGTGAGCCTTCCCCAAGCTTACATATAAACAAAACCCTGCTGCCATCTGGCAGGAACATATATATATATATATATATATCCCTACTTCTGCCACTATATTGTACTTATCTTTGCATAGAATGGTCAAACCCACCCTGCAGTTCTAGGCTGCTACACTTGTGACTACTGACCTTACACACTTCTGAAAAATATAGTATGTGCCCAGCTAAGATCTAAAGTCATGAGGATTTAATTTCATACAAACATACTGAGCAAGATGAAATAGTGTGTGTTCCCTACTGACCCCATTTTCCAGGGAGAGTGATACACAGATCAGGAGAGGGCACAGTCTCACCTAGAAATCCTTATCTGATAGATCATCACCTTGGCATCCCTCTGGTTAAACAGATGTGAGCCAACAGAGAGCAAGTGGAATAAGGACCGGGATAGAGAACCCCAAGCCCCTCTGATGGCTACTGATCCATGCTTTCTCTCAGTGTTTGTTGCACCACTCATTAGCTTTTAAGTAAGTTCCTTCTAACTTTGACCTGCTGTTTCCTGCTGGGGCTGATGACCCACCAGTGTGGAGTTGCTTCCTCTGGGCCAGTTCCTCAGTTAATGCTTTCAGAGGCTGCCATGTGAAGTTAGCCTATGAAAAAATACTGCTCTTGTTTTCACTGGAGTTATTCCCAGGCTATTTCACTTTGTTATAAAGGGGGTAACAGAATTATCCAGTGATCAAAGAACTAACCTGCAAATCAGAAGTCCTGAGTTCAGTTCCTAGCTCATATGAAACCAAAACAATCCATATGTTCTCTTTTGCCCCCACACACCCATTCAAGAGCTTTAATAATAACGACACCCCGTTATTCCTAAACAAATAAGAAATTTATGAAACATCACTGCAGCACAAAATGTTAAGACCAGGTTTGACCCACGAGCTTTACAAAGTAAATGCACAGCTTCATTCAACTGACAGGCTGGAAACTGAGGAGTTCAGCTCAGCCACTATCTAGCTCAGAAATCACTGCACATTGTTTGCAGACTTATCAGGAGTGACTTGAATTGTGAACTAGCTTCAGCAAGGCAGCTGGCAGGCTGCTGAGGCATACAATGCCTGCTGAATCTGCACTTCCTGTGGGAGACGTGCAAAGGAGAAGGCAAACTATGAAAGAGCAGAGAAACAGCTCCCAACTCAAGTCAAAACTATGTGCAGCACAGACACAACAGGGCCAGTCACTGATCCAGGGGCCAAACCAGAACTCCCAGCAATGACGGTGTCAATAGTACTCAGCCCTCGCATAGTGCGTGCCATGGAGAGATCTCAGAGCACTTTGTGAAGACAGTCAGGCTCATCCATCTTCCCCCACCTCCTCGCTAGGCTGGGTTAGACTGCAGAGCTGGAATGGCAGTGGTTGGACCTTCCAAGATGTGCGGTGTCACTCTGCAGGCAGGTCTGCAGCACGCAGCCCATGTTTGCTGCTTGCTTATTTTTACACCTTGGTTTTCGGTAAATAATCCAATCTATGTCAAAAGCAGGCGCAGACACCGAGATATGTCCTAGTCAGCCTTACCCAAGCACTCACCTGGACACGGCACCGGAGCACAGCTACATGGTGGGAGGCTCACTCCACGCAGGCAGATGTTCCCCTTGCACTGCAGGCTACAAAGCTGAAGCCGCTGTAAATTCTCCAAGGTCCAAGTCTGTGTGTGTCCACACAGAGAAATCACAGAAAGACGCTTTCTGTGTGCGGTCTGATGGGAACACTGCAGCATCAGCACTTCAGGAAAAAAAAACAGCTTGTCCACTGCAATTCACTAAAACCAACTGACATATGCCACAGGAGGCTTCTAAAAGACTTCACGGGGCTGGGAAAACAGCCAATGTGCAATATACCCCTAGAAAGCTCTCTTGCTGAGAGTAGGGCCTTTTCATTCATTTCTGGTTGTCAGTAAATTTGATCAAAGTCTCCTCCAGCATGAAACTGTGTTATTCTTATAACCAAAGAGCATCTGCCTCTTTTTCTTCCTTTTTTTTTTTTTTAATCAGTTTTAAGATTATTAGTATAATGAAGTCCAAAACTCGCTCTGGAAAGTTAACGTTTACTCTGAAAAGAAGAGGTTATGTTGTAAGTGAAAAGAAAGAAAAGATTAGAAGTTTCTAGCAATAGAAGTTAGAGGATGAAAGCAGCTCAGACGTGCTCCAGTATTCCGGCTGCTCATTAAATACTGGTCCGCGCTTTGCAAGCCACGATACGCCATCCTGTGGTCAACCAGCTCACCATTAACTTCTCACAGCTGGTCCAAAGCACCCAGCAGATAGATCTGCATTTTGAGTACTGCCTCTTATGCTCATCGTCAGTACTATATGCACGGTATTCCTTATTGCTAATCCCTTATTGCAAGACTGAAAAACTTTAGGCATTCTCCAAAAAAATAGCTGGTAAACCCCAGTAAGTGCAAGCTGTCAGATGTGGCTGTGGCATGGCTGCTGTGCTGTCTGCATACAGCTATAACGCAACTCCTTCAGCGTGAACCTTCTGTTGGCAACAATGATAACCATGAAGCACAGGAAAAACATCACTTTCTCCACACCAAGCTCGTGTACCAGCCACCTGCCATGTCACACCATGCCATCTCCTTCCTGCTATGTGACATTCCTCCTCCTGCTCTGCTATGGTGCTCTATCTACAGTCCCTTGTCCCACCAGGTGCCCCATGCTCTTCCACTGCACCCACAGCTTTTTGGGAATCTTTGTCCCACTGCTACACCCTCAATTTCTCTGTCATTTACTCTCTCAACCCCTGAAAAGCTTTGCCCACTGATGTCTAGGACGAGTTTGATGGAAACTACCAATGCTGTTCAGTAACTGTGCAGCTGAAGACAAGAGGTTGAGCATTCAGCCTTACTTTGGTTGGCCAACAAATGCAACTATGTCCTTCAAGGCTGATGCAAACCCAGTGTAAAGGGGGTGGGAGGGAAGCTGCACAAGTCCACACCAATTCTGCTAACCCTCTTTATTTCCCATCTAGCCCACCCTACCCATGCTGCCTCACACCACTCATGTTGTTGGATTTTAATTTAGGAGGTGAAAAAAATTAAGGAGAAACAAACAAACAAAAAACACAAAAACAAACAAACAAAACCCAAACAAACAAAAAAAAGTGACCAGCAGCAATAACAGTCCTCAAAAGGCAAATGTTTCTTATTACAGTGCTAGTTCTTCCAGGCTCTTTGATGTAGCTTCTCCCACACAAAGCTGTTTCTTTCACAGGCTGTTCTTGCAGACAGACAAGATGTTACACGTACTGTACGTAGCCCATCCTCAACTCTTATTTAAAGCACATTTGACCCAGCTCTCTGCACTTTCTTCTCTGTATCATTTTTCAAAACAATACTCCTACATCATAAGCGCAGAGGCATTTTTATTCTAGCTCCCCCTTTCACATCTATTTTTCTTCCAAGTTCTGGTCAAAAGCAGAAAAATATTAACGCTTAACTAGGGTTGAGGGTGAGCTGCTAAGTTCATGGCAGCAGCTGATTTTTTCCAAAATTTTAGGGCTTTGTAGAGCAAAAGGTTCGCTTTGTCAGAGGCCAGATCCAACATTCAGATTTAGATTCTGAACTAGCTAACTTCAGTTACATTCTTTAATCTACTTTGGCCAATAGGTTTTATACCACCTGCTTCCCACCTGCGTGTTACAGATCCTAACTTTTTCATACTGAGAAAACTTGTTGACCGTGCATTGCATTGATAAACCATGACAGTTCTCATGGCAAATTTAAATTGCAAATTATTTGGGGCAAGGAAACCCTTTTTGTTCTAGCACAATAGGGTTTTCATAATTCTGCTTTACAAACTACCCCAATGCAAATAATAGCCTGGCATTTCTGCCAACTAACTTAACTTTGGTGAAAGCTCAAAAGCGGTGAGGACTGCAGCAGAATGCAGGAGGGGGTTCTTTAAGTGATGCAAGGGTTAAACCAGTCAACTTCTGAAAAAACAAATGCCTGTCATTGTCTCCAAGATTCATTTGACTCATGTCATTAAATAGGAGTTACTTCTGCAGAAACTATATCCAAATGCCTTGCAGAATGATTAAAATACAATGGATAATTCTTCCAGAAAACTGAAAAATGCTATCTGAGAAAAAAAAAAATCTGAAAATAATCAAAAATCCCAAACTGTTATACTCCAAAATGAGACCTGCAAAAGTCCACCAGGAATTTCACCCCAGCTATTTAGTAAGGCTGTCAATTTACACTAACTTACAGAAAATAATATTGTACTTGTATAAAAGGTAAAAAACCCTCATGGCCCCCAGAAAACAAGCTAAAGGAGACTAAAGGTGTTAGAATTACTGTACAGTATAAAATGAATCTTTTTGGACAGAAAGGAACTTCCAGACAGCCTGGTGTCACGAATGGGCCTGCAGAATCACAGAGGACTGTTCTGCAGAGATCGAGATGGGCCGTGCCCTCTGTTTGCTAGAGATGGACCAAACTTGTGGTCCTTCAGGAAAAAGTTCTTACTTTACAGGAAGAAGAAGCGTTTGGGGGTGAAAGCACATTGGATTTTGTGGCTGTTACTAATGATATGTTCAAAAGACTATTGCCTGCATTAAAAAAAAAAAAGAAAAAAAAAAATTCTGGTATCAAACCAGAGAATTTGATTCACTAAACCCAAGTATTTCTTTGTTCTGTGTGTTTGGGTCTTATTTCTTTTAAAAGCCCACAATCTTTTCTGATCACCAAAGCTACCATGCATTCTTTGTTAATAGCAAGAACCTACCGACTTTGCATTGCCAAACTTTATAATGAAAGAAGAACAAAACAAAGTGCTCCAGGTTTAAAAAGAAAATGTTGGTCCTGGCATGCTAATCAGAGGCAAGACTCAAAACCAAGGCCCAATAGGCCCTATATCAAAAGGCTTTAAGATCTAAAAGCAAGTAATAAAAAGCAGCTTTAATGCAAAATGGTTTGGATTGAAACAAGAGACTTCCGTCAAGTGCCCGGTGCGTTAATAAAAAAGGATAGCCTTGAGGTACACGTACAAGTTAAACGTGGAAGTTGGGTGCATTTGTGTTTATGGGAATGGCAGTGCCGAGCCAGCAGCCCAGGCACTATACCCCCTCACATCAACACTGCATCTGCAGCAGGAAGCAAACCCAGGCTATTATGCTTAAACCAGCTCTGCAGCCTATTTAATCTCTTAGAAAACAAACTTGCCCTAAAACAACACCTACTTTTGATTTTAGCCTGATGACAAAGGTACTAGCCCTGAATTAGATAGCCAGCCCTGAAGGAAACCCAACCACCAACACCCTGCACTCTCCAAAGAGGGCTAAAACTGAGACAACTGCACCTCTAATTTTGACTGGTGAGCACAGCTCACTCTTGGGGGTGGATTGAGCAAAACAGTCCTAGACTTGCTGACAAGGGGTCTTTTCCTCAAAGTTTGAACAGTGCAGACCCTCATCAAAGTGTCAGTTGCTTGAAAAATGCATTCTTCATTTGAAAATTAGTTGATAAGCTAGGCCTATATTCAGGGCTAAGGCTCTTAATTTATAATCAAAGGAGCTAGTTACTACATCCTTCTCATGGGGTCAGCTGGTACCTTCAGTAACCCATCTTACATCAGTCACTGACTTTGCTAAGGATTATTTAGCAGATCTCAAGAGAGACTGAAATACCGAAGGGTAGGCAAAGTCCCTTTCCACTTACTATGGACAGCTGCCATTTATATAATAGCCTCCTGGAATACAAGAGGCAGTTTGTATAGCTCCAAAAATATTTCTTGGCCTTTACTCCAAAAAAGCAAATGAAACAGTCCTATGACTTCATGAAATATTTGAACCCATATTAATGCAAAGCTTTTTTATTATGAAGTTACCAGTAAGATTATATGCAGATGAAATTCCTCCAGGAAAAACAAGTTCTCGTCTTTGTTGTCACACAATATATTAGCAGGGTCTACAGATAAGAATGTGAATATTTGCAGAAATTAATTTCCCAAGACTACTCTATTGTATTTGTGCACCAGAATACGAGAGTTCAAATCCGCCTAAGCCTGCTCAAGTTAACCTCTGCATACAGCCCCCAGTGTGGTTCTGCCTAGAGAAATGGGCCAAGGTGAAGCCTTACACGTAAAATGGGTTTAGCATTTTGAGTTGTTAAACTTTTGAGTGCTCTCTTTTTATCATTATAATAAATAATAATAATAAAAATCCTATTTCACTCTTTTCATACAGTCTAGCTTTCCTGGTGCATTTCAAGAATGAGTTTTCCAATACAGTCTGCAGGACTCAGATTTGCATCCTCACCCACTGACAGTTTAATTATTTTCATTGTTGAAGAAAGTATTTAATCACATACAGTCAGAAAAACAGCCCCTTAAGTACAGGCTTTTGGGCCCGTGATCCCCAATTTGAAATTCAATGAAGGAGAATGAAGCATGCCCACTGTGATCCATTTCCTGATTCAGAACACTTGATATTATCAAAACAGAGAGTTCCACAGCTGACACACACATTTCTCTAAGCCATGGGTAAAATCCTTCCAGCATTTTAAGCCCATGAAATAAGGATTGCGAGTGCTTCGGACAGGATCTGAAGGCAGTGCTAGTCAACGAGCTGTACAAAGACCAGCATCATAGTGCTGCACTGATTAACATATTAAAAATACTCCATCTAAAACGCTGCTCGAGTTATGCTGGTATTTTAACTTTCTTCTCAACAGTTACAACACCAAAGGTAAGTCATGCCTGGTGATTCTCTGCAGTCAATATGCATTAAGGGTTCCTGGCTTTAAAAAAAAAAAAAAAAAGGAAAAAAAAAAGGTGGGGGAGAAGAGACAGGAATTCTCCATCTCATCAGGGCCATTCAGCACAAATGAGTCTGATGAAGTAATAAAACCCGGTTGTTAAGCATGTCAAGAGAGATATTAAAGTGACTACCAGCACTAGCTGGCTTTCTTCCTCAAACTGGTATTGAATTTATTACAAACTAGGCCGTTAAATCCAGACCAACTTCCCCTCAGCTGTAGCCAGAGTACGCTGTGCTAGTGCCTTTACAGCACAAGAACTGATTCAGTAAGCAGCAGCAACTCACATGCAGTTAAGAGCAAGTATCGGCCAGCAGATTATTAGAAAACTTAGTTTTGAAATGAACAAGTGGTGTTAGAGCAGCCGCGTGTGCGAAACAGAGCGGGGTCCAAGGTGGGACCTGTTACATTACACGATGACATTCATTCTGAAACAACAGACACGGTGAGCACGTGTATTATGGATATATTTTATAAAAGAGCAGCGTCTTCTAGGAGTGGAGAATAGCCAGAACACTGAAAAAAATGCTGTAACAAGAGTGAGTATTTGTGCGTTTGCTTTATGAAGCTTACATTCTAATGTTTACAAAGGCCAGCACTTATATAAGACTCTCCACTAACAAACAAATCTGGATTACATCAATTGTACAGGTAAGTCAGCCAAAAGTAAGCAACAGCTCTTCTCAGGTTTAGGAAAGCATGCAATAGGTTTCCCCCTCCTGCCACCCCTTGTTCAGATTTCTAAACCACAGTACCAGTAAAAGCACAGTATAATGAAACCGGGGCACAGGTAACAGGTTGAATTTTATCACAGACTGTTTATCAATATTTTGCAAAAGTAAAAGCAGCCCTCTTAGCTTCAAGAAGGCAAAGAAGATACAAGCACGAATAAAAAAATAATTAAGCGATTTAAGACATCAAAAAGTCAAGAAATAGCACTGTGCATATACAAATAAAATTAACATTCAATACGGTAGAGCTCATTTAAAAATGGCACCAATGGACAATATTTTACAATATGCACATTTATTTGAGGCAGGGAACTAATGCTCCACGGGTGAAAATGATCATACAAATAGTGCCGCTGCCGGCCTGTTATGGTACTTCTTACAATTTAATGGAAACACTTTTAAAAATAATCTGGTATGTACACATCTTCTGGAAACTCAACGGCTTTTCAGAACAGAAAAAAACCCTATGGTTCTCCCCCTCCCCTTTTGTAGCCAGACAGTATTGCCAGAGGTTGTGCTCACTTTTAAAGCACATAAGCTTAGTTTAAGTTCAGTGCTATTTTCTTTCAGAAAGATCAGAAGTTGTACTTTTAGGTAACAAAAGAATTTATGTTACAAGCATTCATAAATGGAAGCTTATGATTCTGGCAGACAATGTTGTGTATTAAATACAAACCAGCCAGCAATTACTGAACATAAAAAACTTATTCAATCATAAAAAAATACTATAATTCATCACCAGACTTTTTACATAGTTATAAATAATAAATAGCATAACACAGTAGATTACAAACGGATTTATTTTTGCCCCGTTAAAGTCTTTAAAAAGTAAAATATCTACTATCTGACCTCAGACTGACCAAGGTACTGTATCGAGACTACTCACAGCTCAGATCTAACACCTTAGCCAAGCAATTTGCAGAGCTCGTATTCAATCCAAACTTTTTAAGTCTTTCCTTAGAAACTGAATGCTGACTTGGCTGCTTGCCCTGCTCGTGACCAACACCAGTAGGAACGCCGTACACAGCGGCTGCAAAGGGTATGACCCTGGCTGCCACCTCACAGCAGAGATGGCACTGCCCACAGCACCTTGCAACGGAGCACACACACCTCGGAGAGGAACGCTAAGGAAAGCAGCATCGACGACAGATTCTGGTAAGCACTCTATAAACAACCTGTACACAAAGGACTTTTCCCACCCACCCCTCTGGTTTACATTCCATAATTTTGTAACAATGTCCCCTAAGGCACAAAAATACCTATGACCTCAATGCCACAGGAGACATCGATGGTGCCATACATGGTTCTCCTACACAGTAGTTTAAATAACTTAGTTATCTGCACTGTATGTCTTAGATCGAGGCGTGAATTCATTTTGCTCGGCCAAATCTTGCTGAATATTGACCTTATTTCATGCAATCTGTAGGATCAAGGTTCTGGGGAGAGAACTATGCAGCTATTTTAATCGTGTTCATAGAGTGTTGTTTTTCCTTCACCAATGGCAAAAGTGCCAGTCATTAGTTATTTTGTTGTGTTTGTTTGGATTTTTTTTAATGTAACAGAGTGAGATTTCCACACCCACTATGGTTTTTTGTAATAAAAATGACTAGCAGCACTAAAAAAAGATGGGTTTTTTTCCTCCCATAAGAGAATTTGAGGCTAGTGACTGAAAAAAAAAAAGGCAAGGAGAATAGTTTTACTCAATAGTAGAAGTGCCAGAAAATAAATTAGTATTTTCAAATCCTTCCGAACCAAATAATTTCCCTAGACATAGTGACCACGATAACAATAGAAGTATATTCCTAAAAATTGCAACACTAATAGGTAGATACCTATTCTTGGAATCAAAAAGTGTATGCAAGTTCCTGAAAGCAAAAAGTTAGTATAATCTGAGCAGACATCGTTTAAAAAAATAAACTCGCAAAACCAGACATTAATATGGTCTACAATGTCCATTAAATGGATAAATCAAACTCACTGGAAAGTTGCCAAGGATTACAGTTACAATAATTTTTCCTTTTAATAATCCTCGTGTTAATGGTTCACGGATCAGAGTTCGTTTCTCTGTACAAGTGTACAGGGAGGGAACAGCACAGCCAGACACTGACTCTGAACTTAAGTCACTTAGGTGAGAGATCATCCATCAAAATGAATGAAGAGCATGAATTTGAGCATGTTACTGGAGACTCTGTGGTTATGCTGCCTTTAGTCAGTGAGTCGGAGGAGGAGCCAACACTGCTGCTACTCCCATCAAGAATATCTGAAGACAGGCTGGGGAAAAAGAAAAAGGTTATTTAGTAACACAGGCACGAGACTTTGATTACAAAGCTAATGTACTTTCACCTTTGTAGAGAAGATGTAGGAGACCTATACTACCACTCAGTCTTTACTGCAAGACTGGCAGCCCTGAAGACTCCTTTGTTTTCTGTAGCATGTTGTATACATATTCGTGCTCCTCATGGGAATGAGGAGCAGAATTATTTGGGTTTTTGTTAACATGCAGAATAACTTATGACTGATTTTAATCAGTCATAGAAAGAGGTGACAACTAATGAGCATAAAACCTTAAAAGGTTATAGGAAAGGAATAATTAGAATCTAATCAGCAATGCAGCAAAGATGTCATTAGTTACATAGTACAGTCTTTAATGTTCCACTACTCAAAGAAAGATTTTGAAACTTATTTCTCCCTTGTAAGGAAGGAATTCCTGTGTTTGGACTTTGAAGCCTTGGTATAAGATTCCCGAGGGCACATAATTGATGCTTTTGCAATTTAGCTGGAAGCAACATGGAAAAAAAAAAAAAAAGTAATTCTAGGCAGTATCAAGCCTGTAGGTAAACAGAAATTGTATGAATACAGAGTTGATATCTTAGAATACTTAGTATCTGACTCTTGACAAAAAAAAAGAAATCAGCTTTTTATGACTGTAACACAGGAGACAGACTACAACACTAAAAATGAGGAGTGTGTCAACATGAACTATGTAACTGCAGGAATTATTCCTACACATGCTCTGAGTAGTCAAGTAAGTACCACTGATACTATATGACCGCTGTCCACCACGCACTGAAACAATGAAGCATCAATGAGGAAAAGTAACTTTGCTTATGAACCAACAGGGATTTGTGACAGTTACATTCAGTATAGAAGTTTTGCTACACAAAATCTAGACTAGAGTCTACTTCAGAAAGAATTGATCAAAGGAGCAAGAACATTGTCACACTGCACTACCACAGGAATGGTTCCCAGTAATACACATATGCAAGCTACACAGAAGATTTTTTTGTTTCTGGAAAAAAAATAAAAGAAGAAAGCTTGTGATAAATGCACATTTGCACATTCCCTGTTTTGGCACTTCAGGGCACATGAAATATTTTACCATGAACTGAGATCTGTCAGATGTGTAACATCTGGAGAAAGCATGTTGGTTGTTCCTTGAAAAAGTCTCTTTGGCTGACTTTCAGTTTCCATTTCACCTAAGGAAAATAGTGCAAATAATCAAAACTCACTTGGGTCTCTGGAACATCCATTTAGTATTTGTCTACTGTAAAAGAGAAGTCTGTCCCACAATAGAACAAGGTTGCATTTCTATCATAAGGCCTCTGATTCAGCCAGCCAAGCACTTGGTAAAACGTTAATTTGATGCTAGCTGTTGTTTAACCATCCAGTCCGTTCTTAGCTTAACTAATGCTTCAGCAGTATCCGAGGGCTGCGATAATCTCAAAGACATAAAACCAGGCTCTTGCTACTTGGACTACAATCAGACAAAATCTAAAGCAAACTAATTGCTGTGACTTCATTTTAAGTAAGCAGTTGAGATGAGGCAACTGACCGAAGACAAAATAGAGATTAAAATTATTAGAGATTATGAAAATAGGGGTGTCAGCTGGTTCAGTTTCAATCTCTTGCACACAACAAGTTCTGATGCATGCATACCCTTTTACAGAAAAGCTGAATAGAAAAAAATTGGGCATGTGTACGGATTTCCACTTACTCATCAAGGATCAGACTATCTCTGTACCTGTAATCATCTACTGACATTAAAAGATTAAACATGATGGGGAAAATTCATATCGTCTGTTTAGTATAATCTGCCCTGCGAATGAGCGAGCTCATTAACAGCTTCTGCACAATAGACACATTTGGAAATATCATGACCTTGCCAATAACAAGCTTAAAGAACCAAAACCCTCTCAGCTACAGTATCTTTTAATTTTTAGCTTGGCAACAAAAGCACACAAAATGGAAATAAATTTTCTGTCTTTTTACCTACACTTCACAGCAGTTGAAAAGCTGACAGGTTAAGCATTATAGTAAAGCAGTATATATTAATATGTTATGCAAGAGAATGATACTACCACTCATTTTATAAAAGACTGCTAACCTTACCAAGTTTCCTATTTCCTTTAGCCCAATGGGGATACATTCCCTTCTTTGAAGGGAAGGAGTAACAGCTTCTAACAAGCAGAATGGAAAACAAAACCAAACCCCAAAACATTTATAAAGTTCTTGATCTTATAAAAAAATGAAGAAAACCCAAACCCTCAGTTTAGGTAACTCTTTTGCCACTGGAAATTTCACAAAGACAAATCTGCATTGCTACCACACTTGGCACAGTGCACCAGTGTTAATTCCCCACAGCAGTGAAATGGTCAATATGTTGCTTCCTTCCCCCCCACGCTGTTGTGTCAATTCACTACCACTGTCATCATGACAGTCTGTAGTACATGAACCATGAAGCTACTGCTAAAATTCAGAATAATAGGATTGTGTATTTAGAAAAAGAAATTAGGTTCATTTAAAAAAATTCCTTTGAGTGAAAAAGGCAAACTCTGCTTTGTAAGAGATGCTTCACAAGAGCACAGGGATAGGGTGAGGAAAGCCTGTCCTTTACCTGCACTGGTTTTAATTCACTCTATGTAAAGTCTAATGTAAAATGTATTAAGTAGAACAATGCAGTATGAATACCTATTCCCTACTGATCACTGAGCTTGATAAACTTTCATTCATTTTTTAATGCCTCTAAAATTCATAGAAAGCCACAGCAAAGATAGAACTGGCATCTATGAGAAAACACATCTCTCTCCCCAGTCAATTCGGTACAAATTAGGCAATGTTCTTTACCTGATAGGAAAAGCAGTCCTGAAAAAAAACAATAAACAGTAACTTTTCTCAAAGACTAAATAAGTCTTGTAAAATAAAAGGACATGTTTTTGATACAGTTAAGAATGTCTTAAGTTAAAAGAAATGCAGAAAGGATACGGATACCCAGAGGCACAGTTGTAAATATCTCAATCTTACAGTCCTACTACGGAGACTTGTTCTGGGATGTAATCTGAATATCCTAACAAGGAATACTTCCAGGAAGGAATGCAGATTTCCCCCTTCAGGAGGAAAGGGCACTGATCTATTCCATTTCTCTAAACACTCACCTTCTGAACTTTCATAGTAAAAACAAACATTCAGTGCTAAGTTTAGAAGATACTGCACGATAAGCAACATTCCTAAGATGATCTGAAGGGTGTGCACTGTACAGTGGTAATCTTAGGAATGTCAGGGCTCACAAATATTCATAACACTTAATTTGACATCTAATAAAGTTTGCTTCTCTCAAGCAGTAATGGCTTTTAAAGTTTTTCATTCTTGTATTTTATCCTAGTTACTCCACATTGTATTTCTAGCAAATTCCCCTTCACCATGGTCACAAAGAGCATTTTATTTACAGAACAAACAAAAAAAAAAAAAAAAAAAGAGAAAGAAACCTATCCAGCTGCAAAACCACATCCATATTAAAACATCTGATAATATAAATAAACATACCTTTTCTTTTAATGGGGCCAAGAACACTGGGCCTGATACAGTTGATTGGACTCTGACTCCTCCTGCTAGGGAGAGAATACCGATAGTCAGGCTGTAAAGGTTCCAAGTCTGAACACCACCTTACCTAGCAAATCAACACAACCACGTCATATGAAACATGTTTTAAAACTATTCCTGCACAACTGGAATGCTTAGGGAATCTAAACACATAGATAACAAAGAACTGCTGCCTATTAGAATGGATAATCTGCCACACAAAGCTGTAGTAAGTTTTCTAGGGTTTTCCTCTTCCTCTAGTGCGTCACATCCTCATTTCAATCCATTTCTTAACTGTGTGCATTATTTATATAAATTGACATGCTGGCAAAGTTCATTTGAGGTACCTAGGAATTTCCCCACAAGTTACCAAGTCTATTAAAGCTGACATAGGTTTTTATAAGAACTTCCACATACCTGTGATTGGAAAACATTGAATTTTCAGAGCATTTTTATGTGGTATTACTTCAGCTATTGCAAAACTAAAGTCCCTTAAGGCCTTAACATCAGCTTTAACTAATCTTTGTGCTAGCCTTGGAATTTAAGCCAATGTATACCTGTTACTTGCAGATGTTACTTACTTGGAGAATCGTCTTGTTGGACTGGGAATGGGACTTGGAGGTAATCCATTACTGCTCACAAACATTTGCAGCGATGGTGAGAAACATTGCTGCAGAAAAAGTCACAGTAAGACACTTCAGAATTTCCTTTTAAATACTTAAGTGTTTCCTCTCACCCTCCAAACAAAACATCTGCAGTTAAAGAAAGACTAGTAATGGAATAAGGCTGAGATGATCAAATGCAATCTTAAAAGCATTACAGTTTAGCTTGCAAAAATACAATGGCTAATGCGAGGCTACTCAGATTAACCTAAAATTCAAACCCACAGGAAATTTGAAATCAAAAGACACATTCTTTTCTAAATAAGACAGTTGCTTCTGTTCTTCCTGTTACATTTAAAAGCAGCAGCATTCGGGACTCACTTCTTTCAAGGGGCTTGTTGAACTCAGCTACTCAAAATACATCTGACCTGAAAAGTGAATGCAATAGTCTGGAGTATAACAGAGTATTTAGATCTGTGGTTCTGCAGCTCATCTGAGCTTAGCTCATGAACACCCATAACTAAGCACAAAAACATTTCTGTCAAGTTATCTACTATTGCTTTACAGTGGCGATTCCAAAGGTACAGGACCAGCTGTCAGCATCAGTGTTATACTAGGAACACATTTACCCTGCACTGGTAGGTGGCTGCTCTGTGCATCCATACTGGTAGAGACATGCAATAGAATAGCAGCAGTACAAGAGCACAGCCACCAAGGAGGGTGAAAGCAAGGTCAAAGAGCCCATCTTTAAATATAATTGTCAGTTTCTCTGTGCTACATTTCAGTTTTCCAATCCTCACCGGAAAAAAAAGTAGTTTCTCTCAGATTCACCTCTTCTCTTCCTCCAGCATCTACCATCAGTCTTCAATATAAGTTCAACACAGCCAAGTCCTTCACACCGAGTATATTCCTTCCTTTCCTTAACCAATGGACACATTTTCATCCTCATCACACACATTTGCAGCTTCTGGTCTTTGCCTACACTCTTACACTATACATAAGATATATTCCAATTCTGGTCCTTCTTGCCCAGCATCCCCCCACTTATACAGTTGAAGATCATGTCCAAGCCCAATTACTCTAGTGAGCTCTTCCAGCTTTCCTAGAACTGGAACCCTAACCCCTCCAAACACTGCACAAATAGCAGCAACTGGAAACATTCAGTGTAACAGAACTGGTATGCTGCTTAAACTTTGCAGGCTTTAAGATGGTAGGCATCCAATTCTTAGAAACCAATAAAATGTGGGATTGGGTGGGGTTTTTGTTGTTCTTTAGCTTCTCTTGGGTTTGTTTTTTGGTTTTTTTTTTATTTTTTAAACTCTCAAATAATTTGTGAAGTTACACATCTTCACAGTTCACCTTGGTCTAGAATTCTAAAGTGTTCTTTCAGTTTGATATTTCACTTGTCCTACCTTTCCTATTCCTCTTGTTGGTGAAGGTGCAGGTGAAACTGGAATGAAGTCTATTCTCTTTGGGGAGGAAGATTTCTCAGACTTGTCCAGGTCATTGTCACTCTGTAAAAACAAGGTTTCAGACTTAACACTGGCATGGGACATTACCTTAGAAACCAATGCACAACCTTCTAATCAGAAAACATTGGGCCAAATGCACAAAATAGCTAAAGCAGATGAACTTAAGTCCTTCCTAGATTATTTTCATGGTTAATTCCTTTCTCTTCCTTAAATTCATCAGTTGAGTGGAATTGAATAGGAAATATCTATAAAGAGATTACCAGGCTCAAGCTTTCCTCCCATGACTGGCTTATCTGCATTGCTGTTTGCACTTCCCTAGAACACAAAAAGAGTCCCATCAGTAGCTACAAACCGGACAATTCTGGCTATTTTATCATCTTGTTTCAATAACACTCACCTTTCATGTGCTGTTTCTCTGTTCATTAAATCCACTCCTTCCTCCTGCAGGAGATAAATGTTGTTTAAGTTTTCCCATAACATTCAATCCACCGCGGGTTCTTGAAATAACACTCGTGATTCAATAATTTGCCACGGGAACTGAAATATGAACAGTAGGACCACTCCAGGTAGAACAGGTTGCTACCAGCCAAGCTCCCTGTTTTTCTTGAATGAATCAACACTTCAAAATTGCAAAGCAGTTTAAATGTGACAACAATAAGACTTGCAAGGACACTTCCTTGTTGAAATTAAGTCTTAAAAGAGTCTCCATTTCCTCTAGTACTTGAAAAATGCAGTAGGAAAGAAACTGCCATTATGTAAGTACTTCAGTATTATTATATAATACTTTTCATTCTGTTACTAAACATACAGATAAAAACTACACTTACCCTTCTGATCTGATGAAGTCGGCTACTAGGAATACGAATAGGAGACGATGACAACAACTGAAGAAAAAGCAACAGACACAATGATTAAATCACACAGCAAGAGCCTGCACACGTCTTATTTGCCACCACCTACATTCTTAGGGAATTAAAAATGAGCTGCACAACTACCTGCGGATGACTCAAGTAATATTGCAGAAAGAAAAAACTGACCTTCAAGAGAAACCGCTTACAAATTCATTTCTCACTCAGCAAGTGGCAGATCTCAGACCCGCAACCAGACACTGCTTAGCATCTCAAATACACAAATAGCTACGTGTGCCGTTCAGACAAGCGAGTGACATAGTAAATGAAACTCTGAACATTATACGATTCCTCCTGCCTAGTGTAAAATGGCAAACTCCTGTATTAACTTACTCAGCCACTTGGCTCTTATAAAGGAGAAATCTCAGCATTTCAGCTCAGTCTTCAGCAATGCTCCCTAAAACTTTACTTCTGCAATTTTTCTTCTGCATACAATGTTATGCATCTAATTCCTCTGGAACTCAGGCTACCACCACATACAAATGGGCTGACAATTCCCATTCAGGATGTCAATATTAAACCTACTGGTGTAACATGTATTTGTTTGAGTTCCAAAATGCTGGATTTCTATTATTAAGAAACATTGCCACAGAAGATTTTGAAACTAAAATTCCACCTTGCTTTTTCTCATCAGAAGAAATGTATTTTGGGACTTTAAGTCCTACAGGTTTCGAGAAAAGCAGCAATCTTCGCTATACTCAGATGAGAAAGAACAATTCTAGGGGAAAAGAGCATATAGATCCTCAAGTTGACAAAGAAAGGGTGGAAAAAAAAGAAATGCAACATCTTTGAAAAGTTAAACAACTGCAGTTCTGTACAGTAACGAATTTCTGCCACAGAACATCACCCAGCAAATAAATTACTCTTCTTTAAGTTATTTACTGTGTTCAGTCTTTGAAAAAAAAAAAAAAAAAAACAAACCAAAAAACCAAACCAAAACAGAGTGATTGTGTCAACGAAACAGGCCAACAAAAACTTGTGACTACCTTTTCATTTTTACAACAAATTAAAACACCCTTTCAAGACTTTTAATTCTGACAGCAGTTTTCCTCTCCAACCCGTGTCAAAATTAAGACAACACTAAGAGAAGGAAATCACCTGTAGCTTCAGCTACTGTTGTCTACTTGGGGACACACAGGTAACACACCTGTATTATTTTATTGTAGGCTGTAGTTACAGGTGAAAAAAAAAAAAAGCATCTTCTTCATCCCAGAGACTTGCTAGGATGCTTAGGGCAAATACAAATCAAGTCTAACCTCATTTCTCCAGGCCAATTATGTTATATGTAAACAAAACATGCTTAAGATTCCTTACCATACTGTGACGGCTCATAACAGTTGTACTGTTCCTGCGAGTTCGCAACACATAAGGCTGAAAAACCTGCGAGTTGTCACTGGAGAGGGGGAAAAAAAACCGTAAAAAACTTTCTAAAGGTGCATTCTACTTAAAACTACAGTGCTATGATACACACTCCAGTCTCCAGGACACTGAGAACATCCGTTTAATTTCAATGGAAGCGCTACTTTCGCTGAGGGAGCCCAGCAAGCACTTTCCTTCAGCCAAGCCGCGGACATCCGCGGCTCCACAGTCATAAGAAGCAACCTCGACTCGTGCATTCCCAGAAGCAAGCGACACGTTTCAGAGGCCTCCACCGCGCACCAGCCGCGGCGCAGCGGGAGCCGGGGGCCTGCACGAAGCGCGGCCACAAGCGGGGCTTGGCGGCTCCGACAGCGGCAGGGGCTCGGCTGGCTGCGGCGATCCATGCTGCTCGCGCAACCGAGCCCCGCCAGGCAGGGTACTCCCGGGACTGCAGGCGCGGCTGCCGCCGAGGCCCCAGGGCGGGCCCCGCTGCCGCCGCGGGCCGGGCCGAGCCGGGCCGCGCTCACCTGAGCCCGTGGATGAGGGGGGCGCTGTTCGATCTCCTCAGGCCGCCCCCGTCGCTCGGGG